>JANHFM010005155.1:0-21714 GCA_032468115.1 Grayia smithii | reverse complement strand
AAGCCCCTCCCTTCCTTCCTTCCTTCCTTCCTTCCTTCCTTCCTTCCTTCCTCCCTTCCTTCCTTCCTTCCTAAGACCACACCTAGAATACTGCATCTAGTTTTGGTCACCATGATGTAAAAAAGATGTTGAGACTCTAGAAAAAAATGCAGAGAAGAGCAACCAGCATGATTAGGGGACTGGAAGCTAAAACATATGATGAACGGTTGCAGGAACTGGGCATGATTAGTCTAGTGAAGAGAAGGACCAGGGGAGACATGAGAGCAGTCTTCCAGTACTTGAGTGGTGGGCCAACGTGCACATACATGCAACTCAACTTGCACGAGCAGCAGGCTGGCACACATGTGTGCAGCCCAACTTGCACAATCAATCAGAATAGAGTTGGAAGGGACCTTGGAGGTCTTCTAGTCTAACTCAAGCAGGAAAACCTATACCATTTCAGATAAGTGATTGTCAAATCACAATCTTCTTAAAAACCTGCAGCGATGGAGCACCCACAACTTCTGGAGGCAATCTGTTCCACTGGTTAATTGTCCTCGCTGTTAGGAAGTTTCTCCTTTATTCCAGGTTGCTTCTCTCCTTGACTTATTTCCATCCATTGTTTCTTGTCCTGCCTTCAGGTGCTTTGGAAAATAAGTTGACCCCCTCCTCTTTGTGGCAGCCTCTCAAGTACCAGAATAAGTTGAGCTGCACACACATACATCTGCACACTGGCCTGCAGCCCATGTGGCCCGATTCCCTTCTCCTCCCTCTTGCCAGGTTGCACAGCCACAAAGGTTGGGGGCCCCTTCCTTAAATTGTCCCTATAGAAATCACCAAATAACAACACAAAAAGAGGGAAAGACAAATGTTGATGGGAAGTTTGACAAACAAAACCCTCCAGTTGGTAATGAATGAGATTTGCCTTTGGTGGGATTTCTATGTTCAGCAGAAATTCTGGGTTTTTTTGTGACTATCAGGGCAAACTTTTAAGTCTTTCTGGTTGGGTGCAAAACAGTTTCAAATGTATGGCTTTCGCTGCAGCTCTTATAAGTCAAAAAACTCACCTTTCAGAGTTCCAGATATTCTTTGCTATTTTTCTAAATATTGGAAACCTAAGCAAAGCACAACTACATCACTTGTAGATGGTAATTCAGAGTTTGGCATTTAACAGAAGACTCAGGTCCAGTGCATTAACCTCCAAACAGTTACTTCTGACCTTATGAAACAAGAAGTTGGCTAACCATTAAACTGAAATATTTCTCCAGTTTGAAAACAAACAACACTTCAGTGCCAGCGTGTGCTGTTCAAAGTCTTCCCTCGGGCTGAATTTGAATTTATAATGGCTTGTTGCAATTAACATTATTTGTGGTTTGCTGCAGTGTTCACCTTTAAAAGGAGGGCCTCCTGTAGCCAACCCTGTGGTTTTTGAAGATGGAATCACTTTGGCACCCACTTATGAAACGTCTGAAGCTAGAAACCACAGAAGGTGATCAAACAAATGCAGGAGGTTATCTGAAGATTTTTCTCTTCTAGCAGGACTGCTAAGCACATTGAGTTGTGCTTGAAATTGTAAGCCACCCTGAGTCTCCGTAGAAGGGCGGGATATAAGTGGAAATAAAATAAATAAAATAAAATAAACTTCACCTACATGACAAAAAGGCTATTTTTCAATTATCTGTTCAGAATGCTTTGTTTTGAAATTTTAATCAGGATATATATTGGTATAACACTGTATATATATGAGCCGAGGTGGTGCAGTGGTTAGAGTGCAGTACTGCAAGCTACTTTAGCTGACTGCTGATTGCTAGCTGCAGTTCAGCAGACCGAATCTCACCGGCTCAAGGTTGACTCAGCCTTCCATCCTTCCAAGGTGGGTAAAATGAGGACCCAGATTGCCGGGGGCAATATGCTAACTCTGTAAACAGCTTAGAGAGGACTGTAAAAGCACTATGAAGCGGTATATAAGTTGAAGTGCTATTGCTATCTTGGTGTTGGGCACCAAAAATTTCTCCATTAACTATTTCCCCATTTAAATCTTAAAGACAACAGAATAACAGAGTTGGAAAGGGATCTTGGAGGACTTCTAGTCCAACCTCTGTTCTCAGGCACGAAACCCTATACCCGTGTTGGTGAACCTATGGCACACATGCCGGAAGTGGCACGCTGAGCCATTTCTCCCAGCACACGAGCCATCACCGTACTTACCTGCTCCTGCAGATGCACGCAGTTCTGGGGACCCAGCTGGTCTTTGGCACTCTCATGTGCATGCGCACATGGTTGCACATGCGCACAAGGCAGCCAGTGTGCAGTGTGCCCTTGCGCAGATGACGCGGTCATGCATGCCACAGGGGGTGGCACAGTGTGACACCTCTGCACATGCGCAGTGGAGTAGTTGCACGTGCAATTCGGTGGGGGCCCGCGCACCACAGTTCTGTGCATGCGCAGATGATGTGGTCATGCGCACATGTACAGATGCTCAGATGCGCGTGCAAGTCACGGCTGGGTGGCACCTGAACCGAAAAATATTCGACATCTATACCATTTCAGATAAATGGTTGTCCAATCTCTTTTTAAAAACTTCCAGTGTTGGAGCACCCATAACTTCTTGAGGCAAGCTGTTCTATTGATTAATAGTTCTCACTGTTAGGAAATTTCTCCTTAATTCCAGGTTGCTTTTCTCTTTTTTCTTTTTTTTAAAAATAGTCTTTATTGGGTTTTAAAGATTAAAAGCAACAAACAAAAAAAGAAAAAAACACATAATGTACAACTATAAACAGGAAACATAAACAAGGTAAACTAGGGAAAAAACATAATAAAACAAAACAATATTGAATTATACAAAGGGAAAGGAAAAACATTCCAGGTCCTGACCGGTCATTCTTTAACTTCCAGGAGAAGAGCAATATAAACATTTACAAAGATGTGCTAATACATACATCATTACCTGTTGTTTATGACAAGAGAGTTATATGTATTACTTATATATCCTCCCATAGTTATGCTATTCATCCAGTGCTTCCTTTCTTTATCCTTATTGTAAGTCAATCATACCATTTACTCCAGCACTGACAATATTCTGACTCTTCTTTACCTCTATTTTTTACTTTTATTTTTGTTAATTTATCAGCTTTTCTCCTTGATTAGTTTCCATCCATTGTTTCTTCTCCTGCTTTCAGGTGCTTTGGAGAATAGGTTGATACCCTCTTCTTTGTGGCAGCCCCTCAAATATTGGAACACTGCTATCATGTCACCCCTACTTTTCATTAAACTAGACATACCCAATTCCAGCAACTGTTTTTTTTACAAGTTTTAGCCTCCAGTGCCCTAATTATCTTTGCACACTTTCTAGAGTCTCAGCGTATTTTTTTTATAATATGGTGACCAAACTTGGATGCAGTATTCTGAGTGAGGACTTACCAAGGCTTTATAAAGGAGTACTAACACTTCACATGATCTTGATTCTGTTCCTCTGTTAATGCAGCCTAGGATTATATTGACTTTTTTGGCAGTTGCAAAACATTGTGGGCTCCAGTTGTGGATTTCAAATAATTTCACCACCAGTTTGCCGAAAATGTGAGTGTACGTGTATGTGTGTGTCAGGGATGGGTTCTACCCACCTTCGCTACCGGTTCTCTTCGTGCACATGCGTGCACGCGCGTGCACGTGCGAAATTTGCGTGCGCGTGCTCGCTTCGCTCGTGCGTGCATGTAAACCGCGCTACCGCGCATGCGCAGAAACTTTAATTTCAGAAAAATCACCGAAAAAGTGCTCTGCGCATGCGCAGAGAGCTAATTTGGGCAATTTTTTTTAAAAAAAGGTGAGTTGGGGCGCGCAGGTGGGCCCGGGTCCGGGACGCTGCAAACCGGTTCGGTGACGTCACAGCATCACTGCTACCTATTCACGCGAACCGGACCGAACCGGGGGCAACCCACCACTGTACCTGAGTGAATCCATGATTCCACTGGATTTTATCTTGATGAATGAGGAACGTTCTTCCTGGAGGATCTCGCGGATCTATTTCTCCAACTGGGATGTTGATATAGGAGTTGTTTGGGAAAGTAACCAAATTTACAATGTCAAATCCAGCTTCTAGGGCTCCTTCTTCGTTTAATTTAATTTCATCTCCTGCATTGTTGTTGAAAGAAATTCTCTGCAGAAATGAGTGGAGCTTGCAAAAGAAACATCAAAACTGTTTAGAGAAAAACCAATATGCCTCCTAATGGCCTCATACAATAACCTCTTTTTAAATTTGGAGCCTTTCCTCACCAGGAATAAACAAATATGGAGGACTGCAGCAGTTTAATTGTTATTATTGGGCCATATTACACATTGGACATTAAAATATCTTTTGGTACTCAGTGATTTTCTTTTAGACTTAGACTAACTTGTCTCTTTGAATGCATACTAATCAGCATACATTAAAATGAAATTTCATTGCATATAGCTCTCAAAGGGTCACCACCTCCAATACACGCTATATAGATAAAGGTTCCCTTCACACATATGTGCTAGTTGTTCCCAATTCTAAGGGGAGGTGCTCATCTCCGTTTCAAAGTCGCAGAGCCAGCGCTGTCTGAAGACGTCTCTGTGGTCATGTGGCCGGCATGACTAAATGCCAAAGACGCACGGAACGCTGTTACCTTCACACCAAATGTGGTCCCTATTTTTCTACCTGTATTTTTTATGTGCTTTCAAACTGCTAGGTTGGCAGAAGCTGGGACAAGTAATGGGAGCTCACCCCGTTATGCGGCACTAGGGATCTGAACCACTGAACTGCCAACCTTTCAACTGACAAGCTCAGCTTCTTAGCCACTGAGCCACCGTGTCCCTACATATGTATACACAAACAGATACATATACATATACTGTATAGTCAATTAATTAACTATCACTACTAAAGGTTTATGTTTCTGTAATCCATCGATCAATTGATGCTATCTATATCTAAAAAACCGAAACATAATGCAATCATATTTATAATTTTGTATCTGCTTCATCTATAATAAATCATATTAGTAAAATAATTTTAAAAGATAGCAATTTATAGATTCTCTATGCAAAATTCTTTTATAAAATTATTAGAAAAATAATTTCCACATTAATTATTTTCAGTAAATTCCAATTACATTAGTTTTATAATAACAGCTTACAATATATGGAACTGGATGCACAAAAAATTCAAAGTGAGAATGACAAAACTTTATACCTAGTTATATTCCTGTAACCAATAATATTCCTGTAATCATGTAATCCATTTTCCAAATAATATGATTGGCAGCCAGAATTTGATTTCTATTTATACATGAAAATTATATAGATTAAAAAAATCAATTGTCCCTTAAAGCTGTTTCAGCAATTCTTAAATTATCCACAACCAAACATATATAATGTCAGAACAGTTTTTCACAAATACATGGTGCTTCTAATAATAAGCAAACCAGATGAAGTTTTCTTCCAGTAACTATTTAATGTATTTACCTGAATTATCCTTTCTGAAAAGGTTTCTTGCTCTTCTTGTCGAAGTTTCACCTCCTGCTCTAGCTGAGTCTGAAGCTCCTGTATCGATACATTCTGTACAGGTAAAACATGGCAGTCCCTGAGCTGATAAGCAGGATAACAGTTCTTATAAAGGTAACAAAACTTTAGGATATATACCACTGAGACTTAAAAATATACAATCAAGATATTATTATTATTTATTGTATTTATTTCTTAAAATAATAAGGTAGTGTTCAAACACATGCTATGTTCATAATTAGTGAAAAACATGCACAAAAACTTTTTGTTGATGAATCTGGTGATGCATTCTTTGATTGAATGTATATTTAAAATCCATTTAAGGATCTGCTTTAGCTATGGTATGGATAGCTAGATTATTTGTAATCATAGTTATCTATGCAGACATACATATGGATTCTTGAAGTGCACAGAAGCACTTTCAGAAAGTTATCATTTCTGAAACTTTGGATTTAAACTTTATTTTGATTTCAGTCTCATCAATACAACACTCCTAGAACCAAAGTACTTACTGAAGTAAGTAAAATGCTGGCGAATAGTGAATTTTATTTATTAAATTTACGTTTTTTGTCCTGGAGGAAGCGCCGATATATCACTGAGCTGGTAATTGGCAATATGAATACACAATATGCTTTGTGCGACTTACTGCATCTATTTCTGACTCTGAATTGAAGTCTTTTTCTCTGAGAAGACTTATCAGCTGAGCTGTATATGATGAGCCAATCAATTATGCTGTAGGATTTTGAAATGAAACTGAAATGTCATCTGCTGTACAACATATGTGTTAGTATGGAAAATGCAGGCATTTGTTGACTTGTAGTTAGCATGGTACAGAGGTGGGTTTCAGCAGGACCAGTTCTGGAGAACCAGTGGTGGAAATTTTGAGTAGCACCTCTGACTGGCCCCACCTCCATCTATTCTCTGCCTCTCGAGCCCCTGCTGATAGGGAGGAAATGGGGATTTTGCAGTAACCTTCCCCTGGAGTGAGGAGGGAATGGAGATTTTACAGGATCCTTCCCCTGGAGTGGGGTGGGAGTGGAGATTTTACAGTATCCTTTCCCTGCCATGCCCACCAAGCCACACCCACAGAACCGGTAGTAAAAACAATTGAATCCCACCACTGGCATGGTGCCATGGTAGATCACCACTGAAGGTTCAGTATCAGGTAGCTTGGTTATCCCAGTTGTCAAAGTCCCATTGCAATCCCTCCCCAGGAAAGAATTGGCTGAATTGTTGAAGGGGTGAATCATCTAGTAATGATATAGCTCTCTCTGAGAATGAAGGTCCACTGTTAGTTTCATAGCCAGCTGCCAAATTATGAAGTAGTACCTTGGACACCACAGATCACAGTTATTCTTGCTACCAGGAAAATAGATATTTTCCTGAAAATAGGAAATAAAAGGAAAACAGAAGAAATAGTATCTCAGCAAAATCAGTTTGAAAGACTCCAGATATGGCACTTGCTTTCACAGTTGAAAAGAAATGAAAAAGAATGAGAAGATATAAATCTAGGCAATGTATTCTTTACCAAAAATCTCAGTTATAGTTGTTTTCTATGAAAGCTTCATAGATACAAAATGTATCTGATGCATAGAGAGATGAAGAATCAATTCTCTCTTTGTAATAAAATATGCCCATGAACACATGTATATCAATTCTACTTCCAGTGAAGATAATGAAGCACATGTCACTATTGTGTACATGTGGAGATTAATTATAATTAGACAAAGGATTATGTAAACTAATAAAAAAGTGGGTGCATGTGTCAAGTTCAGATATGACAACAGCATGTGTGTAGGATCAGGGAGTGCAAATACTTTACAGTTCCAAACAGGTTACAGTATATAAATTAATTCTTAAATTAAAATGTCTTGAAGCATTCTGCTGTTTTTGGTAACTGACATTTTTAATTCCTTAATTTTAAAGCAGAAAAGTTTAGATAGAGTCAGGCAGCCAAGCTTCTGAATTTCAAAAGCTAATGTTAAAATAAAATTAAAGAGGGAAGTATATTAAATAATAGTCACATTTTTAAACCTGATTATTTATTTTTCTGACATCCTGCCAATGGGTGTGAATAGCAAAGGATATTAGAAATAATATCTATTTTGTTTAGGCAGAGAGTCTGGTTTATCTTCAACAGTGGTTAATTAATTGGAACATCTTAGTTACAGATGCTATCTGACCTTTGCTTGAACTGCACAGCATAACTGAACCTTGCTTTTCTCTTGAAGGGTTAATTTTATTATGCTGACATATGAACAAGCTGCAGGTGTATTGACCTTTATAAAAGAACATTTCAGTTACCTGTGGTGTGATCCTGCACATGTTTAAATCAGAAATGTGTTCCACTATGTTTGATGAGCTTATTATCAGGTAACTGTGGTGGATTGTTGCTATAATAACTGGAATTACATTGTTGAATGTCACCAAAATTACAATTCTTAACATTCTTTTAAGCTACATTTTAATCATGTAACATACATTTTACACAAATAGTTGTAATTCCTTTAACTACACTATTTAGTTAGGGGCCAATACATCAGGCTCAACTTTTAATTGGTTCATGAATGAATATTTGCCATTTCTATTTGTCCATGGTAATAACATTGCAGTTTTTCCAAAGATATTCTTATCATCACCTTAATCCTGTCCATCTGCTTTATCCATTATCTCCTTCTTCAATTTCCCTCATTCTTATCATGAGTAGTCGTTTCTTTGAGCTTTTTCAATCAGATGTACAAAATTTGTGTTTTTTCTTGCTAATCATTATCTGAATGAAATAATTTTTATAGGTACAAGACTGACTGGTTCTTCTTGCAGCCTGTGGAGCTCTTGTTCAGATTATAATCTGGTCTTCTCTCTCTTTTGCTTTTCTTCTATGTCCAGTTTTTGCAGAATTGTATTTCAATTGGAATGACTGCAGCTTCATCATTTGTTGCCACAGAAACATCCTTAAACTCTGTCCCAAAGGTGCCTTTTCAGAAGGCAACTGGACCTTCCTGTTTCTTCTTTTGAAGACATTTCACTTCTCATCCAAGAAGCTTCTTCAGCTCTTACAAGCAAAACTTCTTCAAAGGAACAAACAAGAAAGCCCAATTGCCTCCTGAAAAATCACCTTTGGAACAGCCATGACCTGGATGACTAAGAATCTCTACAGATCCTTATATTTTATGATCTAAGTTTGTCATTATCTTCTCCAGAATTAACTTCTCTCTACCAGCATACTGGCCATGTTCTTGGATTTAAGAAAATAAAGCTATCAACTTCACTTCTTGTATTTTCTTTCTTTATTATTAACTATACATGGATTTATTCTTTTTTGTAAGATGTTAGGTAAAACTTTATATACAACAATTACTCCAATGTTTTAATAATTTCCATATCTTATGCACTGCTATTCTTAGTATAAGAACATACACTAAATCTTTTCCAATCTCCAGACAAGAATCTTTATTTTATATTTGTTGTCATAGAGCTATGGTCACAGAAATTTAAAAAATATAGACTTCCAAGAACACCAAAGCTCTGGTTAGATATATTTATTGAAGCAAAGTATATCTAATGCAAGTGCTATTTGGAGGGAAAGTGAGATTCAAATTCTTATGCCTCTTTTCCCCAATGCATTATGTATGTAGCAAACAGGCTAAAATCCATTCTCAGGAAGAAAGATTAGTTTTCATCTCTCTCATTTGATAATGGATTATTTGATTAGTTTGCTTATAACTATTTAAGAATTTTCTGTCACACCACATCCCATAAAGATTATTTATTTTCTCATGATCTCTATTGAGGCTGAAGAGCTCTTTTCCCTTTTCTCCTCTGGATGGACAGAAATTCCACTCTAACCTTCCTTTTCTCCAGTTCAAAATGCCCAGAGAGAGTAGGGGAGAAAATCTCCATCTCTTCCAGAGAGAGGTATATTGGGTTCTGACTTTGTAATCAGTAATATAGTATTGTCTACCAGGAGGATCAGAAACTATAGGGAAAGAAAATTTCTGGAACAATTTGACTAAATTGTGGTCCATAAGTATTCTGTGAATGCTGATTTATATCTAAACAATAAATCCATTATTTTCCTGTTGTCCAACTTTGTTTCCACTACATCAGAGTCTGAAAAACCAATAAGTGCTTTGGGAAAATTGGAAGGCATATTAGGAGTCCCAGGCTTCTGTGTGTATTGCAAACAGAATTGCCAAAGATGTCTATGTCTGATTATTGTTTTTAAATGAATCCAAATATTCCAAGCTGCACTTTCTACATTAACTTATATAGTCTAAGGCTATTTGCTTCTGACAGTGTGAGAATTTATTCTCAGCTGTTAGCACTTTAATTGCTTGTTCTCTTGCAGCTTTAAATAGTTCAATGGGCATCTCATCTGATCCTGGTGCTTTCTTATTTGACAGCTGATCCATTGCCTGTCATATCTCATTTTGTAGGAAAGAAGATTCATTCACACATTATGTCTGTACAAATTGTTCTATGATTCCACAACTCAATTTGTAAAGAGCTTCAGTGTAGCTTTTCCATCTTCCTTTAATTTCATTTACTTCTATTAGATTGCTTCCATGAGTACTAGATCTATCTTTTGATTTTTCCCATGAATATTGTACTCCAATTTTAATTATTTTTCTTTAATCTCTTCTGCTTTTTGAAAGTCTTTATTTCCTTATTTGCTTTTTGCTTGATGTGATGTATTCAATTGTCATGCATAATTGTATGTCTTACTTTGGCTCTTATAAAATAAAATGTTTTGAAAATCAGCTGAATCTTTTCTTTGGAATTTTGAGAATACTTTTTTCACTTAGTTTTTATGATGTCTCTTATTCTTCTATAGCTCCTTAGTTTCTTTTCTGCATGGCATCTGTATATGGTCTGTTTTATAATCTATATTTCAGAATGCTATGGCTCACTGATTGCAATTCTCTATGTTCTCTTTCCTATTACATATTAAATGTTATTTTAATGTTGTAAATCCCATAATGCCCATGTGTAAATTATACATATATGTGCCTTGAAGCTGATTCTCTCAATATATAAAGAATTATTTTTGCAAAACTCTGTTAATCTTCTTCATTATTACATTTTACCTAACCCAGTTCTCCTGTAATTCCAGATTTTTCAATTTATCCAGTGTTTACATTCCAGTCACTGGACTGTAGTAGTGTGCTCTTTCGTAATATTGCATTTAGCCCTTCTCAATTTTGCACTCAGTAATTTTTTACTGTTTTTCACCACTGCCCCCAAGAAGTATACATTCTTGTACAACATTAATGTTGAATGACACCTTTTGAGTTATAGCTAAACACATACTTGCAATATTCTTCTGAAGTATCATTACCATTCCTTTGGCTGGTTTTGTGCGCTGATACATATTATATTAACTGAGTTGAAGAAACCCTGTTCATTTATTTCAAAAATATTTTCATTTCAAAAAAGTTGTTTTTCTTTGTTCATTCTTCTCACATTCCATGTATTTCAGTTACAATGTAAAATGAGAAAATCCTCTTTCATTATTAACTATATTTCTTTGCAGGTTTGATCTGACTACATTATCCATCTCTCATTTTGAAAATGAATGCCTTTCTACTTGGAATCTCTTTACCTACCATATAAACTTATCTCAATGTTCTAGCCATGTCCATAGAGTTTTCTTGGAACTATGCAAAAATCAATGTTTTTCTTGTCTTTGGACTATTTTGTGAGCCGCCCCGAGTCTTTCGGGAGAAGGGCAGCATACAAATGCAAGAAATAAATAAATAAACAAACAAACAAATAAATAAATTGATTGCCACTGTCTTCCTTTGAGTTTGAGTTTGGAATTTTTTCTTTTAGTAGCATTATCTTCCCTCAGATCTGTGAGCCTTACCTGTCCTTTTCCTTATTGTGGATTGTTGTTAATGTTACACCACTTATTCACCCCATCAGCAAGGGTGACCTGACATGGAACTCCCACTCCCATCTGCATTACTATTAGGATCAATAAAGCTATTTATGCCACTCCACCATAACAGGTCGGTAATCCTTTCCTGCGTTTCAGCAAGTGTTTTCAATAAACTGATTACTTTTTTTGAAAACATATAAAGTCTCTGCTTTGGGGACAGTTCACATGTTTTTCCTCCATAAAGAGGGAATCTAGCACTAAATTGGCAATCTTGGACCTTAATTTTTTTTAAAAGAGATCATGTTTTAAACAACATAGGCCATTTAATTTATTAACATACTTCTAAAGTATATTTTTGCTAATATCAAGGTTCTTTTTGTCTTGAAGTCATATCCTTTTCATTATTTTTGAGCATAACTAAATCACAATGCAATCAATCAATCCAAGACTTGCAAATCAGTATGCTACATGTTTTGCTCCCTGCACCTTTAATCTACCTGTCTTCAATCTAAAAAAATCAATTTATAATATACGTACTTAATGGCCAGCAAATAAAATATTGAATTCACAAATTTGTCTTCCTTCAGATAGACTTTTTATTTAAAATGTTGCTTCAAAATAAAGCAGGCATATACAAGGAATGAAGGTTATGGCTAAGCACATTGGTTTGTGCTTAATAAATTGTAAGCCGCCCTGAGTCTTTGGAGAAGAGTGGGATATAAATTGTATTAAAAAAAATAATAATAAGAAATTAAGTGTACATTAATTCCCCATTAAAAATGATTGGAATACTGAAAATTTACATTAGGAAAGACCTGAATTAATAAAATCATTGCTTTACAGTCAATCATTTCTGGTTAATTATTGCTGGCTTTTGATGTAAAAATATAGAATCACTTCAATCCAGATTATAGGACTGTACAATTGACAAAATGAGATAAGTGCTATTCCACAATAAACATTTGCAGTTATCCACAGCTAAATGTTCAAAACTGGCTAGTTCTAGGCCACATTATCAACCAGACATTCAAGTAAGAATTTTCTTCTAATTCTTATGGCAATTCTCAATATAGCATATATGACTAAAATAAGACCTAACAATCTAGTGCCTTCAAAGAGATCATGGAGCTCTATGTTTTGAAGGCTGTGTTCCAGGGGTGAAATCCAGAAGGTTCTGACAGGTTCTGGAGAACCGGTAGTGGAAATGTTGAGTATTTTGGAGAACCAGTAGCGGAAAGTTTGAGTATTTTGGAGAACTGGTAGCGGAAAGTTTGAATAGTTCAGAGAGTTGGCAAATACCCCAGCCAGAGTGGGGTGGGGAATGGAGATTTTGCAATAAACTTCCCCCAGGAATGGGGAGAGAATGGGGATTTTGCAGAATCTTTGCCCTGGAGTGGGGTGGTAATGGAGATTTTGCAGTATCCTTTCCCTGCCCAACCCTCCAAGCCAAACCCACAGAACCGGTAGTAAAAAGATTTGGATTTCACCACTGCCGTGTTCCGATCTAAAAAATTAGAAGAGATGAACATACAATTGCTTTTTGCTCAATTTAGATTCAAATGGATTAGACTTTAATGCCCATTTAAACTCTGAAACAGTACAGCATTTCTATAGCATCTACATGAAACTGCTGGGTGAGTTCATCCATGTCCATGGGATGAGGTATCACCAATACATTGATGATGCCCAGCCATACAGTATATCTCTGTCCCAGGTGAAGTGGGTGTTGCAGTGGACAACCTTTTGTAATGCCTGGAGGCTGTGGGGATGGGGAACAATAGATTCCACCTGAACCCTAGTAAGATGGAATGGCTATACGTGGGCTCATCTGTACCCAGGAGTTTATCATCTTTGGTCTTGGATGCGGTTGCACTATCCCAGACAGACTAGGTGTGTAACTTGGGGGTCCTCTTGTACTCATGGCTCCTGCTCAATGAGCAGGTGGCAGCCATGGCCAGGAGGACATTTGCCCAATTCCACAATGCACCAGTGATGCCCTTTCTAGGCAGGGAGGCTTTATGCTTGGTCACTTATGTCCTGGTCATCTCCCGATTGGACTACTGCAACATGATCTACATAGGCCTACCCCTGAAAAGTAACTGGAAACTTTAGCTGGTGCTGAGTGCAGTTGCGCGAGCCATACTGGGTGCCTGAAGAAGGATGTATATAACACCTTGTTCCATGGACTGCACTGGGTACTAGTTTGATTCTGGGTTCAATGTTCTATTTATGGGGTTAGTCATCACCTATAAAACTACATATCCTAGAATCAAGTTATCTATGGAATTGGCTTCTCCCCAACTCATCAGCGCATCTCATCTCACTCAATTAAGCAAGGAAGTTTATCATCTGGCCTGCAGACCCACACAGTCAAAAGTTTCAACTGGCAGTATCTAGGAAGAGAGCCTTCTCTGCTGCTGCCCCCTTGTTGTAGAACATCCTGCCCCCAGAAAATCATAAATGCAAAAACAGTTTCCCCCCCATCACCATTATAGTGCAAATGATTGCTAAATAAATCAATTGCTGAACAAGGGCTATCTGTATTGGCTATCATGAAAAAAATGCTAAAAATGGTCAGATTTCCACTTCATTAAAATATTAGGTGGCGTTAAATACAAATTATAGGGCTCAAAGGAATTATTCCCTCTATTTTGCCTGGGGTTCTATGACAAACAATTACTGTTCTCTTTCAATGATTTTTTATTCAGCTGTGCTAACCTCTAGACTGAAACAATTCTTGTTTTCTGGCCTGTAGAATTTAAGGTCTCCATCAGTTCTGTCATGTGGTTCTGTTGTGCCTTGTTGTTGATGAATTTCTTTCTCATCTCCATGGTCTGGGCTGCGCTGCCATTCCATCTGATCCTTTTGTTTGGACTGTTAGGTGCATGGATGGGGATTGTAACATAAAAAAATCAGGACAGGGGGAGATTAAAAAAACAAACCAAAATGGATAAGGTAGGCAATTGAAAAAACTACAAGACAAAAAAAAGCGTGAACAGAAAAATCAACTTAAATGCAGTGTCATAAGCAAGTGAAGAGAACAGAACTAAAATAAGGATGAGCAAAATAATGGGCTGAAACATCTGAAAAGCAAAAAAGAGAGAGGGGAAAGAATGCAAATACTGGTTATGAGGCGCATGCAATGGGGATGCATGAGTCAAACCAACAGCAAGCGTATAAGTTATGGAGTATATGGGTATACAAGGCTCTTCCAACCTTATCTGTGCTGTGCAGAAAAATCCCTATTCAGTACGGCAGATGTGAGAGTATGAATCTGGGGAAATGCATTATGAAAGGCAGTCTTTCCTTGGCTACAGGGTCTTTTTATTCGCCCCTTACTTATGTAAAAGAACTAAAAGTGGGCTTTTTAAGTATATTTCATTTTGGATTTTTATTTTGGCCAGACCTTTTGAAACACATTTCATTTTAACAGTGTAAGAGAAAGCATGTGCTTATGTGTTTTGTTAAATATAAACAAAACAGTAAGTAATGAAATACAGCATCCAATATAATGAAGAACAAAAAATTCAGTTGCTGTTTGTTTCTACAGTATTAGCCCTTTTGTCATGAGGAACAGCCTCTGTATGAAAATAGCAGAGAGTTAAAAAAGGGTTTACAAATA
This sequence comes from Grayia smithii, assembly GCA_032468115.1. Lineage (NCBI taxonomy): Eukaryota > Metazoa > Chordata > Lepidosauria > Squamata > Grayiidae > Grayia > Grayia smithii. The sequence continues at coordinate 6,712 of JANHFM010005155.1, read as the reverse complement.
TTTTACGAATTAATTTCAAAATCATAACAAAACAAACATAGGCAAAATTAGACACCAGAATGCAGCAAGAAAGACTAACGAAACTGTAAAAGAAGCAAGAAGTCCACCTACCTGGAAGTCTATAACTAATTCCTTTCCTTGATTTCCAATGGGTGAATCTCGAGAGATGGATGTCATTGTGGACAGAAAACTAGAGGACTCTGTAAGGTGTGGAAGAGGGGAAAGATCTTCCAGTTGTTCTTTGAAGCCAGCCCCAAGGTTATCAACCTTCTCCAAGAAGGTTTGCAGTTCTTTCTGAAAATGTTTCATCCTTGAATTAATAGTGTTTAAAAGTTCTGGTTCATTATTGTTCCCCTTTTTTCCCTCACCTTTTTTAAAAATTTGCTCAGAGGAAGCACTGCTATTTATTTGGACGTTTGTTTCATACATTAAATTGTCTGTATCAATGATGAGGCGTTCCATAGCTCTTTCAAGCCTTTCAGCCTCGAATTTGATACTGATCAATGATTCTGAGTTCTCTTTGGCCCTTGTTAAATCAGTGGGACACAAGTTACTAACTTCTGAGTGTTTCCCACTCCCAAAACCTGATGTCTTTTCATATAAATCTTCAGAATCACTTTCACCTCCAATAGGTCCTTCTCTCCTTGGTTGAGGTAGATGACTTTCTTCACTGTCATACTCTTTCTTTCCTGTCTCACTCTCAGCATCACTATCCCTGGGACTGCATGTTCGCAATCCTAGGTGAGAGGCAAGATCATAGCGCTGCACATTAGATAACAGTACACGATTTTCATATTGGAGTTTCATTACTTTTCCACTCAGTTCATTGATTTGCATCCGGGCTGACTTCAGTTCTTCTTGTAAGGATCCACTGCATTTGGATGCATTTTCATCAACAAACCAACCAGATTCTTGTGCAGGATCAAACTTGAATTTATTTAATTCATTTGTTAGCTGCTTATTGTGATCTTCAATTTCAGAGATTGATCTCCTAAGAAGTTCTGCTTCTTCTTCTACAAATTGCAAATGATGACGTAACTCTGCAGCGGATTCCACAGGGTCACCATAAGGTGAGGTAGGAATGCTTGACACATGTTCCTGGTTAAGACATACTCTTTCATACTGGCATCTCATATCCTCCATCTCAGCCTTAATTCCTCTATTTTCCACCTCTAATTCTACTAACTTTCTGCCCAATATGTTAGCTTCTTCTTCCACTAATTTTAAACGAAGCTTCAGTTCAGCTTCTCTTGTGCTGGGTGGTCCTCCAGCCTCTCCAATGGGGAGAGGACTTTCCACATCTCCATAGATGGATTTGTACTTTTGAAGCTCTTGTTCCAATTCATCTTTCTCTCTGCTAAGCTTGGCCATCTTCTTACGCATCAGTACTGCTTCCTCTTTGGCAAACTGAAGCTGGCACTTCAAATCAGCACTGTCTTCCTGCCAATAAAAGCAACAGATATGAAGATAAAAGGAAAAAGACAAACATGTTCTGGCCATAACTCTGTAAAGCAACTTTTTCTAGCCTGTTATGTTGGATTAGAACACCATCATGGGTATACGAGGACATAAAATTTGGGAAAGTGTGTGTGTCTGTGTGTCTGTGTATGCACACACATGCACTCTACAAAATTCAGTTAAGGAATTGCTAGTTAAATGTTGGTAAAAAAAATACTTTGCAATAAATTTCCAGAAACTGTTTGTGATAATAGGAACGTTGCACACTTAAATGAAGAAAAAAACCAATAATGTATAATGTAAAAATTGAAAATTCTTTTTTTACATTAGGTTATTCAGAATATAAACTTTTAGATTCCTTTCCACAAAATAAGTACTTATTCCAGCAAAAGCAAGTTATAGAGTAAGTGAAAAACCAAATTATATCCTTTTTTTAAAAAAACTATATGGAATTTCATAATTTCCAATAGAACAGAATATATGTAACTCAGAGTTGAACTAAGAGTCCTTGGAGCTCTCTATGCTTGGCTGTTTACCTGCAGACATTTCATTACCCAACTAGGAAACATGAGTGTGAGCAAATGTGAGGCTGCTCATAGTTTCCCAGATGAAACTATGGTTGAGTCTGTCCATGTGTTATGAAATTAAGGAGTTTTCCTCATGTCTTCTGAATACTAGTCAGTGTTATGGATGTGCTCTGCTAATCTTCTATCTGCTTGTCCTACATAGTAGTTATTGCAGCCCTTACACTCTAGGTTGTAAATGACTCCTCTTTTTTCTTCTTGGGCTACTGGGTCTGTTAGTTTATTTAAGAGGTTTTGGAGGTCTGTGGTTCATTACTGTGCTATGGTAATGCCACATGGTTGTAAGAGTCTGTTGGTTGTTTCTAAGTTATTGACTTATGTAGTGTAATCAAGCAGAAAATAATACCCCAGTGAAGAGACTATCAAGGAAAAACTGGGCAGGGCAAGTTACTGTAACTAGACAAGGAACAAACCCCATATTTACACACACTAATAATATTACCTAGTTGGAATGAATGCAAACAAATAAGTCTAGATAGCACCAGGGACTCAACACTTCATAGTCTATCAGGCATGTTCAGATATCCCATGTCAGATGTTTGTTTTCAAAATAGGGACAGACTCTGTGTAGGTACGTTATGAATATAATGCAATATTCATATTGGCACAACAAAGCCAAACTGTTACTTATAATGCAGGTCAAATATCTCTCTAGAATTGTTAATAATATAAACTACTGTAATATTATATGTCATCTATCTTTTGGCAGTCTCAACAGATGGCAGCACTTGTTTCATTTTGTCAGGACTGGAAGCTAAGTTGAGTTAGACTGGTTAGTACTTGGGATGCCTAACACCAAAGAATTCCAAGATGGTAAGATAGTCTGGGATATTAAAGAAAAACTGAGAAGATGACATCTGCAAAATACTTCTAAACTGTTGCCAAGAAAATTGCACAGATGTGTCATTCCTTCTTCAAGAGGCTGCATGTTACTCGCATGAAAAAAATGTAGGTATTAAATAGAAATAAAAAACAAGGCAACATTTAAAAATATAATCTGAATACTTGTTCATTTCTGTTATTATTCATTGTATTTACTGAATTTTTTGTCAAGAAAGCAGTTTCAGAAAGGTGAAAAAAGCAGTTTCTTAAAAGAGAAAAATTCATCAACAATTGATGACTAGACTACTAAAAAGAGTACTTTGGAGATGTCATTTTAGAAATAGTTTTCTGGCATGTTTATTAAGAGAGCCAGTTTGGTGGACTGAACTAGAAACTAAATTTTAGTTCTATCTTAGACATAAAGCCAACTAGGTCAGGGGTCACCAACCTTTCAGACCTCAAGGACCACTACATGGTCACATGATCAAATTTTGGTACCTTGGCAATTGTTTCATATTTATGGTAGCTACAGTGTCTTGGGGGTCATGTGATCACCTTTTGTGACCATCTGATAAGCAAAGTCAATGGGAAAGCATTTAATAACCGTGTTACTAACTTAACAACTGCAGTGATTCACTTAACTGTGGCAAATGGCAAAACTCATTTAACAACTGTCTTGCTTAGCAACAGAAATTTTGGGCTCAGTTGTGGTTATGAGTCAAGAACTAACTGTAATCTTTTCTTCTATTATTTCATTTCCCTGACAGAATTATATAAGCTTAAATTTTTAGATGAGCTATCTTAAATATGAGACAAAAAAAGTCATATTCTTAATGAATCTAATGTGATCCTCCAATTTCAAGGGTAGATTATCTGAGAAAAATAGGCTTGGGTTATATTAGTTCTGTCAATATGAATGAATGATCATCATAATAGATGGTGGCAGAGCCATCAGCCCTATGCCATTTATATATAGGTTTGTCTGCTCATATAAACAATTCTTTTCGCATATTATATAGTGTATGGATGCATATGTATAAGATGTACTGAATTATTTCTACCTTACTATACAAAGGGCCAGAGGTGGGCGTCACATACTGTAATAACCGGTTGGCCCAGAACTGAAAATGTGAGGGCGCGCCATTGAAAAAACAGCAATTATATAGGACAGGATAGTGCCAGGGTGGGTGGGCCCAGCCGCTGGTCAGAACTACTGAACTACTGAAGACCGATTCGCCTGAATCGGTCTGAACCAGCAGCAGCCCACCACTGCAAAGGGCTCTCAAAACAGGACTTTCTACCCAGACACCAGTATCGGAAGAGTGCATGTGATTGCTTGAAATATATATTAGGTGCATACATGATGAGAAACACTCAATATGAACAAATTAGGGCTGCAGTGCTAAAGCTGTGATGAGGCTGAAACTTAATCACGATCCCATACATAAAATATGTATATATTTTATATATTTGATTAGCTGGGTGATACATACAAAAGAATAATAATATCCCATTACCATCTCCTCAATGGTTTTTGGCCAGGCAGAATGCACTTACTGGAATGTCAGCAAAATGAAATGGCAACATAGCTGTTGCCCAGGAAACTGGGCCAGTGCCAACATTCCTACCTTATGCTGAAGAAACAGTTTTCTTTGTGTTCTGACTGCTGCTTGGCATTTTCCAAGAAGTTCCATTCTGCAACTCTGCTGAACAGAAACTTTTTTTTCAATAAAACTAAAGGCAGAAAGAGTGCAGTTCTATTTCCTCTGTTCTACATGTTCTTGCAGTAGATCCTGGAGTAATCCAGTATAATTCTGAGTTATACAGCAATCTTAAGATAGTAGCAGTATATTCATGTGCAAAAAACAACACTGACAAGGGTTGCAAACTCTTCTTACTTTTCCATCATGATTGCATCGATGGATCATGTCGCAGCAGACCTATTTAGGATGACTCATTTTCATTTGAGGACCGAGACTCAGCAAGGTCTACACCAGGCTGAAGTGAGAGTTTCAGGCAACATTTTCCAATAAACTCGCTCCAGTCTTAACTCCTCATGGGCAGGAACAATAGAGTTAGCAGAGGGAGAGTCTTGTGATGTAAACTGAAACTCAATTCTAGCTTGTAAGTAAATGTGGTACCAAGCAGAGGTGGGTTTCAGCAGGTTCTGAACAGTTCTGGAGAACCAGCAGCAGAAATTTTGAGTAGTTCAGAGAACCGGTAAATACCACCTCTGACTGGCCCCGCCCCCATCTATTCTCTGCCTCACGAGTCCCAGCTGATTGGGAAGAAATGGGCATTTTGCAGTAACCTTTCCCTGCCACACCTACCAAGCCACGTCCACCAAGCCACACCCACAGAACTGGTAGTAAAAAAATTTGAAACCCACCACTGCTATAACTGCTATGTGGCAGCATTTTGCTTTGCATTTGTTTTTTAAAAGATTCAATTTAATTGGTGTTTTTTTTTAATTGTGCAGAGAAGAAACCTGGAATTTACCAGAGGAAATGCCAAATTCCTCTTTTCTAACCAGCCACACCAATCCCAGACTACTGAGGTTGGCAATCAGAGCTTTTTCTCCCAAAGGGATGAGGCCATTTTCCACAGAAATGAGAATAGGAAAGGATGAGTGAAGCTTTCCTCTTCCTGAGCAAAGTGGTCTAATAAAAATCACTCCACGCTCATCTGCAATTAATTTTTGAAAAAACCTGAAATGCATCCTAATAACTCATTTAATGCCAGATTTAAATTTAATTTGGCCTTAGACACAGATGCCAAAGCTTGGCAATGAACCGTAAGCATACAAAACAGGAGTTTCTCTATATGATCTCTGCAAGTTATTTCTCCTCTGGATAAGCCTGGAAGAGAAAAAGAGAGAATTTTTTAAAAAAGGGACATTTACAGCTGTCTAAATGATTTTGGCCACATTTCACATGTAGTTATAATTTGTACACCCTGGTTTGTTTGCCTCTGTGAGATTGTGGAGAGATTTTACTATCCTACTGCACCCGGTACTAGAACAAAATAAAATGATATCTATCTGAAATAAATATTCATTCATTTCATGCACCTCCATAGAAATTAATTCTACTGCAGTGGAAACTATCAGCCAAAGTAATCTCAGTTTGCAGACAACAAGGTACTTGCAATACTTAATGGAGAAATAACCTTCAAAGCCTAATCCATATCCTCAGGAAAAGAAATTATACTCAGAAAATAAAGACCATGTGGGTATCTGGTGAGTCTCTTTGGGGAAAGCATTTCACAGCCTCTATACTCTATACAGATACTGGCTCTTAGAAAGTCTCTATGGCTTGCCACGTTGCCTATATTTGCCTGAACTTCATCTGCAGCTCTTCGATTTAAAATCATTTGTAAAACTTGCCAATGAGTTAATGAGCACTTATTTTTTTTAACAAAATGGGTCCAAGATGTGTTACTGCCTGAGGCAAAACAGTATACAGGGCATCTTCCCATTGATATCAATGTGCATATTATCCAAGGTATTTGGTCACTTGGTACGTAAACCACTACATGTTCTTTTCTTCAAACGCTAGCGGTAAAAAATCCCCACAAAAAAACAGTTCCTTTTCAGATGTCTATAATGTGCTCTTAAGGCTGACGGGTGCATCCATCCTAATAGGAAGATTGACCTTGTTTATAGACTCTATCAATTTGTATTTAATTGGATTAATCTAACTGATTAAACTGTTCACACTGCAGCAGCGTTTCTGCTTCTTTCTCCTCTTATTTTAAAGGATTGGGTAGACAGTTATACAAATAACATGGGGGGGGGAATGGATGGAGGAAGGGGTGAATGGATGGAGGAAGGGAGGGAAGGAGGGGGA
>JANHFM010005154.1:60457-70807 GCA_032468115.1 Grayia smithii | reverse complement strand
GATCAACACACCCCATTCCCTCTTGTCTGGTAACACTCACGTGATTGCACTCCTCAATGCGATACAACTGCTCTGGAATGGAAGCCACAGCCCTGCACTGTATAATGTGGGATGAGCTCACAGCAGCTGAAAGCAGGCAGGGGGGAGGAGAAAGAGGAGGGCATGATAAGGACCTGACACTGCAGCCTTGTCCGAAAAGGACAAGCTGGAGAACTTACAGACATTTTGCATCTGTACAAAATGGGTTTATTTCATTAACTATCAGACACCTTTCACTCTCCTGAAATTAAGCGCTCCTATATTTCCAAACACAAGGACCCTGCTATCTCCGCTGTGCCATTTTTAATGTCAAGTGAAATCCTACATATTTCTTCCCTTTCGTGATCTTTTACATTTCTTTCTTTTTTTTTAACCCAACAACCCTGCATTCGTACTTTTTAGATCTTTACGTTGCTATTCCCTTCACTTAAATATTTCCCTTTACTTTTATCTTTATTTTGATTTTGCTCTGTGCCTTTTCTTTTATCTTTGAGTTTGTTCTTTTATTTGGTGGCTGTACGAAGCTGCTCAAGAGCTGTGGTGGCTCGACCGCAAGGTTAGGTAATAAAGAAGTGAATCGATTTCCAACACAAAAATTATTTTAAAAAATTTAAAGAGAAAACAGCTGTTGCTCCCCCTTCAGTAACTATTCCATCCCACACCCATTTGAGATAAATTCCATGGAAGTGGGAGAGGCCTCTCACCCTTCATCTCCAGATGTGGGAGAGAAAGAGAGAGAAAAAAGCTCACACACTGATTCCTATTTTTCTAAAAATATAAAATAAAATCCACCATTAATAATATGTATCACAGGTTCACTGTTTTCCCTCCTTTAAACATTTATGTTTCTATTTTTACCAATAACTGGCACCTCTCCCTTTTCCAGGCAAGACTCTGCCCACCCCTGCCAAATAATTGCAGTTTTTGTTCGGCATTTGAAGAACTGACTAGGAGGGAGAAAAGATGGAGGGCTGGCCTTCCTTCAGATACCATCAATGAAATCAAAAGGAAGGAAACAGTGAAGGAAGGAAAATGGCTCTCCTACCATGAGGTTACCTGTAGCAAAGACATTATCTGAAAATATAAAGAAAAGGAGAAGAGAGCAAAGGGTTGGTGCTGTTGCACATGCTATGCTTACATACCTCATGCCACAGAAATCTGATTTTATTGCTTTTACCTACATGGGAGGAATTTCAGTGCAGGCAGGAAAGATTATATTTGCTGTCCACCTGCATTTGATAACATGTGACTTGTTGGGAAACCTATAACCAATCAAAGCATCCCATGTGTGCACTTGTCATTTCCAATCATTCTTTTCTGCCCTGGAGCTATTTGGAAAGCACTCTGCACATGATCCCAGGGTTTATCACCGTAATGCCTCACATTTGCCAAGGTTGTCTGATGATGATTAAAACAGAGTCCTTGGGAAGAAAACCCCTCTGATGGTTGACTGATATTAAGCTCTGGTGCTCTCTCATCTTTTATCCTAAATCAGAGCACCTTCAAGATATGAAAAGCATAAAGTAGAAGTGGGCTGATTGGCATCAGTGAAATCTGGGGTGAAAGGGGAATCATATCATGAATTGGGAAAGTTCCAACCAGAAATGGAATCAAAAGGCTTTGGAGAAAAGTCTGTGGATGTCCATAGGTAGTCGGAGGTACTTTTTGGGATTGGGGGCAGTAGGCAGAGAAAAAAAAACCTAAAACAATTGCTATAGAAAGATTCAGCCACTGAATATTAACATTTAGCCTAAGGAAATCAGGGTTGGTGCTATGTATGAATGTAATCATTATACAAGTCACAGGAAAAGCATTTCCAAATTAATAATGCTAACTTTGTACCGATATTAGAAGACTATAAAAACTCCACAATTCTCCCTTTGGGGAAAAAATCTGCTAGGTTGTCTACCAACAGAACCAAATTTGACCATTCCTATTTTTAAAAAATCTATTTCTTTTTACAGACACAAAGAAGTCCAAATGCTTTTCCTCTTTCAGGGGGGCGGGGTGAAATTAATCTTTGATTTGCTGGGTAAGAACAGGTTTAGGAAACTACTAAAGCAACCTCCCCCCCCCCCTTGACCACAGGAAATTTTTGCAGCCATTCCTCTGGTTTCTGAAGTTTCAGCAATAAGTAGCCCAGGTTGAAGACAAGAAACTTTCTATCAACAAAGAAATAATAAAGCGAGAAAGCCAGGATGTTTCAGGAACCTGAATTCCACATCCAATTCACTTGACTATTCTTCCTGCCCTCTGAAAGCATTGTGCCATAAAAGCAGCCTTGCCCATTGTTAGTTTGTCCCAATCATGGTGAGTTCGTTGCAAATTTGCAAGAGAAGAAACAGCTGCAAAGAGGAAGATAGAAATATTCTGTAACTATCACTACCTCCCCTCCCCACACACACACACACAAAAATGCCTCCATCCAGAGCAAAAATGGCTAGATGTAAAAGTTCTCCAAAGCAACCCTATTTGTCCCTGGGATAATAACACCCATGTTCTCCTTTTGAGGAAAACTTGTGGCACTTAAGATTAAAATATAACCTCACAGAGAATGGGGGCATTGTCTCTAAAGGAACTGTTTCATGAAAGCTGCTATCATATAAATGTTTCTCTTTAAGGTGTCACCAGACTTTACTTGTTACGGTCTGGAAGCTGTTTTCCACAATGTTGCTGATCTAAAATTACTGATCTCTCTCAGCCCAACATCCGAAGGGCTTCAGATTTTATATTGCATCACAGGACACTAAGCAGGTTATGTGAAGTGCATTACACATGTTACAACAAGTAATAGGAAGCAGCTATTTCTTGGTATGGGGATTGTTAGAAATACAGTGATATAAAACAAAGTATTAAGAAGGAAGAGGGGGGGACAAGGGACTTTGAAGACAAGGGAGAAAAAAGAAAAGGATCTGTTTTGATGACATATTCAGTGTCAGCACAGAAAGAAAAAAAATTAAATATTCAGAGTTGGAAGAATGAGGTCACTGATAAAAGGAAAGCAAGAGGCAGAGACAGAATGTGTTTATGGAAGTACTGAAAGAGACATGAATATGTAAGATATGCAAAGAGGCAATTGAAGATCTGAATGGGATGGAAAGACCAGAAGACATCAGTCTTAAGTGCTGGTTTCCAAAAGCCAAGAGTAATATTCATGGATCCTGCCCTGTACCTAGCCTCTTATTGACATTCCTCATTTTGAAAATCCAGCTCTCCAGGCAGTATTTCTACACTTGGTAGAAAATTTATTCTTTCCTCCGTCTGCCCAGCCCCAGTTCCTGATGGGACCCTTTCTTAATCCTGCTGCACTTACCTCTTTTTAAGTCCAATGCTTGGTTCAGCCGCTCCCAGCTTCTCGTTTGCTTCCGTTCAGGGAGTGATGCTAAAAGATCCACTTAGCATCCACCAGGCTGCCAAGTTCACACCATGACATCATCTCTGAGCCAGCCGATTGGCTAAGGTAATGAGGCAGCTGATTGGGCAGCATCTTCTTGGGAAGAAGGAACTGCCTGAGTAATCTCTTGATGAGCCAGGTGGGTTGAGGATGATGTCACACAAAAGATGTGATTTTTTTCAGATGAAGAAGGAAGCGCAGTAGCCCTGCTTCAAAAGGATGCATCATAGGAAATCTAAGCCACCCACACCACGGCTGTTAAGACAAGCCTCCATCCTCTATGGCAACCTAGCTATTGTTATCCAAGCTTGTTTGGAGAAAAAAAATGAATTTTATTTTACAATTTAGGGAGAAGTTGATTGAAGTGGGAATGGAGATTTTTAAAAAATGCATTTAATGACTGAGTTCACCCCAGTTGCTATATTAAAACTAAAATGGGCTTGGATAATTAATTATTCAGCATCTTGTGGAAATCCATCCTTTGTCTTAGCAAGTTGTATGACCAAACCAAACCAAATCAGCCATAATAAATTAACCTGAGTTTGGTTTTTAATTTTTTGTGTGAACCCAGCCAGCCCTAGTATGTAACATTATATGTATTACAGTTGCATGCTATGGAGGATGAGAGCATAGGAAATTCTGGGTGAAGGACATTTCAGTAATCACAGCTCCATAGCAGATCTATTTTAAGAACATTTGTCAGAATTGCTACATTCAGTATATGAGTTTCTGTAACATGATTTGCATATGTGCTAAATATGGTTATTTATTTTTCACATATCAATTTATATGACTGCCCAACTCATCAGTGTGACTCCGAAGAGCTAACAGGAATTAAAACATAATAAAAATACAAAGTATAATAAAGAAATAAAAAATACTATTCTAGCAAGTCTTTGAGGTTTTTCACAAGGTGAGCTGAGTTAGGGCCAGGTGAACCTCAGGTGGTATGGTGTTCCAGACAGCAGGAACAGCTACAGAAAAGGTACACCTCCGGGGTCCTGTTAGATGATAATCACTAATAGATGAGACTCAATGTATGCAGGTCCTGCTCAGCTTAATGGGAAGAGTAGAAGCCATGGGAGTAAAATGGTCCTTCAGATACTCTGGTCTCATGCTATGTAGGGCTTTAAAGGTATCAATCAGTCATTTGAATCGCATCCAGTGAAGCTCATGGAGCAAAAGTAGAAATGAGGGCAAAGTGAAACAGCCCCATAATTGCCTGTGTCACTGGATTCTGGAGCAAATGAAGCTTCTGGATGTTCTTCAAGAACAGCCCCATGTAGAGTGCAATGTAATAATCCATTTGAGAGGTGACCAAACACGAGTGATGGCTCCTGCTCCAAGAAGGGGCACAATTGGTATACAGTATGAAATTATGCAAAGGAAAAGAGCTTTGAATCCAGAAGGACCCACAAATTGGACACCAATGTTGTCTGGGATAGTGCAACACTATCCAGAGCTAACAGTGGAAAAAGTCCCATATCCAAGAAGTTCTAACATCCAAAGTCACTCCACCTTGCTAGGGCTGAGCTGAATCCTGTTCTTCCCCATCCAGGCCCCCCCTATTCTCCACACATTGAGCTTCTATACCATCACTTGGTCAAATGGGACAGAATATACAGCTGGGAATAACATCTCATCACTCATTTCATGTAGATTCTAAACATAAGTGGGAAAAGTTAAACCCTGAGGCATCTCACATAAGAGGGGTTGTGAAGAAGATCTAGCTGCCCCCATCCAACACTGACCTTAATGGAGCCTAGAGGAAGGAAAAGAATCAGCATAATACTGTTCTCCTAAGCCCCAGAATTGATCCAGAAGGATCACATAGTTGATGGCATTAAAAGCTGCTGAAAGTTTGAGGAGAATAAGAATTAGTACATTATCTCATCCTGATCCCACATTCCACAATTGCAACCAATGCCACTATATGAAAGAGATATTTGGGGGGGATATTCATGTTTTTGTTAGTTCTTATTGTTTAAGAACTTAAGCATAATTGTGTAATATACAGATCATTGGTACGAAATGTCAAAATTCTGAAAACATATAGTATTTGTCGGTCAACCTCAGGAAAAAAATGCCTTTTATTGGTAAATATTAAACATGAGTTTCTTTTAATCAGTGATCAAATTTGTCCTTCCCTTCTGCCTTTCCACAATTCAAGAAATTCAGCCTAAGCTCATAACCGTATTTTACAATCAATCGTATTTATTGGTTGTACTGTAAAATAAAAATCAAGATTAAGTCATTTGATGCTTTCCAGAAGTTCTGGACAACCATTCCTTTATTTCTTTGGAAAGAATTCTCTGACTATACTACCTAAGGAAGACAATGTTTATAGGCCTAAGTATTTAAGGGGCATCTGGTTCCTTTCTTTTGTAAAATACATTTACCAGCTGATAAATCAGACTAGATATTACATTGTGTTATTTAATTATATTATCGATTGCTGCTGTCCATAAAATAAGGCTAAGTTTAGGTGCAAATATATATATATATATATTTTAAAAAGCAATCCTAATTGAAAGAAAAATTAAGAAATTAATTTAGCAAGAGAAGCTTAAAAGTGGACACAAAGGAGAAAATCAAATAGAAACAAAGAGACAGTGTTCTTGATAAATTCACAAGATCCACCCAGACGTGGTATGATTTACAGTAGATGCCCCACCCACTACTGATTTTTCTCATGAAATTAGTACAATTGTGTCCATGATAATGTCAACCCTGACCTGAATGAAGCCATCTTGGAGCTTCAGTGTTGCCACACTACACAAGCCCACTAGTGTGGGTTGCTACCGGTTCGCCCCGGATCAGGTGAACCAGTAGCGGTGGCGGTGAGAGGCTCCGTCCACCCACCCAGACATCTCTGCAAATGCAGAGAAGCATTGTGTGTGAGTGCGCCCACAAGCAAACCGGTAGCGACAGGATCTGAAACCCACTACTGATTGGAGCTGAGGGATAGGGAGGGGGGATTAAAGATAGCTAGGGTTTTGTAGCCAAAATAAAATACTTTCTCTTTGGAACCAAGGACATTCTCACACCTGGCCAGAGGAAGGAGGAGCGATGTCACCAGGCAACCAGACAGCGCCTTGACTGGATCATGTGACTGACTGTTTGGGGTTGAGGGAAAACTTTTACTTTTAATTAGGTGAAATCCGCAGGAACCTTCAGAGTCAGTTTTCACCAGTTCGTGCCAATATGACATATCCAATAAACCTATTCTTTGAGGAATCTACCTGCCTCAGAGTTTTGTTTGCTGTGAGTATGTTACTTGGAACCCTGACAGATAATATAACTGAAATAACCAGATGTTACCCCAACTTACGCTGTTTCTACAAACATGCATAATATTGTTTATCAAAAGGATGCAAGCTGATGAACTTTCCTGCCTTCAGATTCATATTCTTTGCATAAGTCATACTTTTCTTTGCATGTATGGACACAGACATGCATCCTCTGGGTAGGGATACTATTCAAGTGTATCCAAATTGTCATATCTGCACTTTGGGGCAGGGGCACACCCAACCAGCATCTTTATAGAACAGAATTCTTCATAAAATTCTTTATAGAATTATTTATAGAATTCTAATAAAATAGAATTTTATACAAATTATATTACAAATCCAACAAATTGAGGCAATATATTGCAGAATACCTTATTCATAACAGCCAGTTTGGCATCGTGGTTAAGGTATCAGGCTATAAACTGGGAAACTGCGAATTCTAGCCCCACCTTAGGCACAAAGCCAGCTGGGTGATTTGGGGCCTGATGTCCCTGTTGGAGCCTGAATCTGTTGAGGAAGACAAGCCGGAACTGGAACCAAAGGAGATCAAAGGGCAGCTTCGTTGGCTTCGGAGGAATATGGGGAGGAGCAGGCCAAGTCAGGCCAGAGCCTTTCAGGATTGGGATGGCTTGTAGGCAGGGAGGAACAGGGGCAGGATGACCAAGAGACGCTAAGCAGTGAACATGAGAGACAGAGCTCAGGCAATGAGCAAGAACCAGCCCCCCTCCTGATCCTTGAATACGGAGAGTGAAGAGAAGGTGGGAACAGCGCAAGCTGATCCAACTATTCGGGAGGAGAGTGCCCCGCCCCTCTCCACAAGGCACACTTGGGGACTGAGACTTAAGGAGACGCTGTGGGGAGGGGCATTTGTTGGGAACAAACACTGAATTCACAGAGTGTTGTGTGCTATTGCCGATGTTGGACATTTCCTGGACTTCTTGCTTTGTTCCTTTGCTTCCTGGACTAATTGACTTACTCCCTTGCCCTGCTGGATTTCTTGTTTGCAGCTGTTGTGCTCACAGCATTGTGCTGGACTACTTGCAGCCAGAGGCTGCTGTGTTTGTATGTGTGTGTGTGTGATCACTTTGCTCTGGGACTTGCTAGAAACATGGGAGTGTTTGGGGAACATTTTGAGCAATATAGGGGTGGTTTGTCAGCTGACTGTGTTGACTTTGTGCCGTGCCCCAGGTCATCACAGGGCCAGTCACTTTCTCTCAGCCCTAAGAAAGAGGCAATACCTAACCACCTCTGAAAATTTTTGCAAGAAAATTACAGGGACTTATCCAGGGAGTCTCCAAGAAGTGGACATAATTGAACAGAAGGAGGAAAAAACAACTTTATTTATGGAGAATTTATTGCCAACAATTTTGTTTTGACTTCAGCAACTGCAGCCATCTAGTCAGTGATTCAGAGGTTCTCTGTAAGATCTGTGAGAACTTTTGTGAGATTTTGACAAAAACGTATGCTGTTTAAATTCCAATTCCTCTTTGACCTCACTCATTTTTCCCCCTTCTTAGCTTACCAGGTCAAGATTGCCTTCCAGAATAATTGGAATGTTCATGTTCAAAGAACCAGATTAAAAGCATAGAAGAGGATTACTTCCTTTCATGCTCTATTTAACTTCTCAAAACTATTTAAAAGAAATCGAGCAATGAACTAGATGGATCTAATCATCTAGCAAAGTTCATGCAGTCTTTAGCTACCATAGCTACCCCTATTTTACACACGATACAGTATGCATCCCTTTTTCCTCCAGGTCTTTATACAAGTTACAATACATAACACCAAATGGGGAGCCGTTCGTGTTGTTTTTATTTCTCTTAGAGCAGCTGCACTGCCAATAGATCTGTCTGTTCATCAAAACATTTCTGATCATTAAGAACATTTTGTGAAGTTGTTCTGATATCAGCCTGTATTGAAAGTCTACACTGAAGATCACCATCCCATGGCATTATTAACACTGGCAGGATGTAGGCAATGCTCAGGCTTAGACTCCAACTTAAGCACTTGGTTCACAAATTGAAAGCTAAACTCTTGAGTTAAACACAATTGTTCTGTTCACATTCCCTGCTATGTCAAAAGAAATCAGCCACACTCCATCTTAATGTAATTATCTAATTCACAAAAAGTACACAAATTGCCCAATTTCATTTTAGTCCATTCTAACATGTTCTGCAAGCCCAGCTGGGACATCTGTGCTTAATTATAACTCTACTAATCATTGTTTCTTTTTATTTTTTTCAGTCTTAAGCAGTGTGGAAACTTGATTCTGTCCCATGATCTATGGGAGTCAGGAAGAACAAGATAGGGTTATTGCAACTCAATATGAGTGCTACAACTCAGAGAGATCAGGAGGCTTAATGGTTAAAATGTTAATAAGTCTGGGGTGATCCATGGTCAAATCCTCACTCCATGATAGGTAGTCCTCAACTTATGATCACAATTGAGTCCAAAATTTCTGTTGCTAAGTGAGACATTTGTGAGGTTTGTCCCATTTTACAACCTTTCTTGCCACAGTTGTTAAGTGAATCACTTTGGTTGATAAGTTAGTAACCTGGCTGTTAAGTGAATCTGGCTTCCCCATTGACTTTGCTTGTCAGAAGGTCGCAAAAGGTGGTCACACGACCCTGGGACACAGCAATGGTTATAAATATGAACCTGTTGCCAAGCATCTGAATTTTGATCACATGATCGTGGGGATGCTGCAAAGGTCATAACTGTGAAAAAGAGTCATAAGTCACATTTTTCAATGCTGTTGTAACTTTTGAACGGTCACTAAAAAACTGTTGTAAATCGAGGACTATCTGTCAGGATTCCAAGTGATGACCCCATTTCAAAACAGAACTCCAAGGCAGATTCTCAAAGAACAGTTTTTTATTTAGGAGACATAATCTTGGCAGTACCTGGTAGAAAGCCAAAACTCTGAATTTTCCCAGGCTTTCCACCTCAATAAAACTGAAAGTTTCACTTTCCCCCCAAAACAATAAATCACATTGTCCAATCCGGGCACTGGCTGGTTATCTGGCAACTTCTTCCTCTGCCTCTGGCCAACCAGCAGTTGGAATGTCCTTGACCCAGGAATGAACTAGTTTGTTTTAGTTACAACCCCCCCCCCCCTCAGCTCCACGCTTCGTCAAGCCTGAAGCAAAGTGAAAGAACCCTTAATAGGACTACGGAAAACGGAAAAACTCCCATAGCTAGAAAAGCTTCGGGGTTGACAATGGGTACAGAAGAAGCAAAGCCAGTTCTGAGGTTTTTTTCGCGCGAAAAGCAGCTCGGGTTAAAAGTCTCCTTTTTCCCCTGGGCCACCCACTGTCCGTTGTCCATCAATCACATAGAGTCACTTTTGGGGGGGGAAGAATATGCGCCTTTCAGAGGTTTCCCAGTGTTCGACCTTGAGGTGTAGGAATTCTCTCGGGCCACAGACGGTACTCTTGAAATTCCTCAATAAAGGAGACACCGAATATTACCTCAGCTGGACTCTATGGTATAGGTGGGTGGAAAACAGGCATACTGGAATGTAGGACCAATGGGACAAACTATATTTATGTATAGATACGTATAAACCTTAACTTGTCGAATACTCTGAGATTAAGATGTTTTATCTAAACCTAAAAGACAATATAT
>JANHFM010005152.1:56721-67433 GCA_032468115.1 Grayia smithii | reverse complement strand
ATTGCATACATGGTGGTATTTTAGTCAGTCAGATGTGGCCAGTGGCTTTCAGTTTTCTATGGAACTGAACATTCACATTTTCCACCAGCAAGTTTCAACCAACTGTTGGTTGCCCATTCCTGATGGGAACAGGAAACTAATAAAATAAGGCTGGCTTGTTGAGAAAAATAAGGAAGATGTTGCTATTTTTTCTTTCTTTCACAACAGCATACATTCTGTTGTGTGCCCTTTTCCAAGCTCTGGATTGCTGGAGTTGAAGTTCCCTTGGCCTGTAAATTTCCAAACTTTAGTTTCCTACAACCTGCACATGCTTGTTCAGATTCTGACAAGACAAGCCCATTTCATTTGCAGTCATAGTTATCATATATTTTTATCAAATATGCTGAGAGCTAAGTAGGTTCATTGAATGTATTTCAAATGGAGACTAGATAATCATCTGTCTTGGATGCCTTCATGAGAATCCTGCACAGGAGAGGATAGCTTAGGAGTTTAGTAGCCCATTCCAACTTGAAGACAATAACTTTATTATATGTTATTATTTATGCAAATATTATGCTTTTCTAAGCCAAGAATCCATGTAGTATCTATGTACAGTTTGCATGTCCTGAGTTATTGAGTCACATAGATTGAATAGATCTAATGTTAAAAAAAGGAATGAAAAATGTAAGTTACAAGGACAACCATTCACAACAGAAACATATATTGTTATCTGGGTATTTATTAATATACTACCTAACTTTTGATGTTTTGATCCCATATCATTTGTCTTGCTTTGAATACACTGTGTGCACAATTATTAGGCAAGTTGTATAGTTGAGGATTAATTTTATTATTGAACAACTACAGTGCTCTTTTTCAATCCAAAATGTTAATAAACTTCAAACTTGAGTAATTAAGAAAGTAAAAGCTTTCTTAGGAGAATATCTATGTGTGTACAATTATTAGGCAACTATTAGTGGCAGAATTGTTATGCAACTAAATGAAAATTTTCCCATCTCATTTATTTTCATCTGTTAAAGTGAAAATAGTAACTCAAAATTTACAAAAAACCATTTTTGACATTTGAAAAAAAAATCAGGGACCAATATAGTCACCCTTCTTTTCAGTAACAGTCATAAGTCTTTCATTCATGGAGTCTGTCAGTTTCTTGATCAGTTGACGATCAACTATTTGTGCAGCAGCAACCACAGCCTCCCAGACACTGTTCAGAGAGGTGTACTGTTTTTCCTTCACTGTAAAACTCCCATTTAAGAAGGGCCCACAAATTCTTAATAGGGTTTAGGTCAGATGAGGAAGGGGGCCATTATTCTTTCATCTTTAAGGCCTTTACTGGCTAACCACATAGTGGAGTACTTCGATGCATGTGATGGAGTATTATCCTGCATAAAAATAATAAAAAAGTCTTCTTGAAAGATGCAGACTTTTACCTGTACCACTGCTTGAATAAAGTGTCTTCTAGAAACTGGCAGTAGATTTGTGAGTTGATTTTGAGTCCATCTTCAACCCCAAAAGGTCCAACTAGCTCATCTTTAATAATACCAGCTCATACCACATTCACCTTGCTGGAGTCTGAGTTGAAGTGGAGCTCTATGCCTGTTACTGATTCAGCCACAGGCCCATCCATCTAGTCCATCAAGAGTCACTCATCTGTCCATAAAACCTTTGAAAAATCTGTTGGCCCAGTCTTGGCATTTCAACTTACGTGTCTTGTTCAGTAGTGGTTGGGTTTCAGCCTTCGTTACCTTGGCCTTGTCTCTGATCACTGAACAACTTGTACTTCTGGGCACTCCAGGTATGTTGCAGATCTGGAATACGACAGCACTGGAAGATAATGGGTTCCTGGTAGCTTCACATTTGATTCTTCTCAAATCTTCGGCAGTTAATGTGCATCTTTTTTTCTCAACATGTTTCTTGTGACCCTGTTGACTATTTGTAGCAAACTGTTTGATGGTTCTCTGATCACGCCCCAATATCTTAGCAATTTCAAGTGTGCTGCATCCTTTTTCCAATTTTTGACTTTTCAGAGTCAGTTAAATCTCTTTTTTGCCTGAGGAAAATCAAGCTAATAATTATGCACACCTTGATATAGGGTGTTGAATTCCTTAGGCCACACCCTCCCTCATTACACAAACACACATCACCTGATATGCTTATATCCAATAACTATTCAGGTTTATACAGCTTGGAGTTGGAAAATATGCATAAAAATGGTATGGTCAAAATACTCACTTGCCTAATAATTGTGCACAGTGTAGTGACATGGAAAGTAATAAGGGAAAGCTTTAAAGAAAGAATATCCAATTTTGTTCTTTTTTTTTCCATTTCAGGTTCCAGAAGCCTTTCTGCACCTCCTTTTTACTTTTTTATTGAACAGTATGGCTTATCACAGTTCTGGACTCTAATTCTAACATGTGAGAATTCTAACATCAGATCAATAAAGCTGAATCTGTGATAAGCTGAATGTTGTGCTATACTCTTGAAGTATTGGGTTGTTTTTTGTTTTGTTTTTTGCTATCTGTTTAGCTCCATTTATTCGTCACTGGCTGGTCAACCAGACTTAGCCTTGGGTTTGTATATATTCTCAGTAGGAGAAATAGATATCGCTCCCTAGGACTGGATAGTAGTCAAGTGGCGTACTATTGAAATCTGACCTCAAGGCAAAATGCCAAGAATGAGAAATGGAGGTGACCATTCACGGTTTATTGATGTATCCTATTCACTGTACGTTTTTTAGATATATGGAATAAATATGTAACATTTAAAGTGATGCTTATATGCATCCAGTTTTAGGGAGATATTAACAAGCTTGAAAACATTTAGGGATACAAATGTAGTCTGTCTTCAGCTCTTTTGAAATACTTGGATCTTTCCTATACATGATCTCAGGAAAAGCTGCTGCTGCTTTAACAAATTGCATATGTAGTTGCATGGACCTACATATTCCAGAGTACTCCGCTGCTCTGATGGTGGTCCTGTACCTGATTAAATGAACTATTTTGACAAGTGTATTTGGCCTTAATGTGCTGCCAAATTTATTTTTGCTGCAATAAACAATAGCACTTGCACTTTGACTTATATACTGTTCCACAGTGCTTTGCAGCCCTCTCTAAGTGGTTTGCAGAGTCAGCATACTGCTGCCAACGATATGGGTCCTCATTTCACCAATGCCAGAAAGATCCTTTTGGGAACAACATGGAGATAGTAGTTCACCTAATTATCTTTTTGATAGTCACATGCATTATTTCAGTTGCAAAGTCCACAAATAACATTGATTTTACCACTATGTTATGGCTAACTTACGTTACTGCTAGATAATTTATTCTGCATATTATTTTGAAAAGGCAGCTAGTGAATAAGAAGTTTCACATTTTTGTGCAGTGATAAGGATTGGCCTAGAAACCAAATTTTTTTTGCTTTGCTTCCCTTAGATATAAAAGCCAACTGCATGACTTTGGGATAGTCATTGTCTCCCAACCCAACCCACTTCACAGGGTTGTTGTGGAGTTAATAGGAGAGGACATTAGGTGCTTTGACCATTTGAATTGAGTGTGTATGTGTGAGAGAAATAATGACTCGGTCATCCAGGTTGTAATTGTCCCAAAGGTGCTTTTTCAAGAGGCAACTGGACTTGTTTTTCTTTGAAGATGTTTAGCTTCTCATCCAAGAAGCTTTTTCAGCTCTGACTAGATGGTGGGCAATGGAAGAATTTATATTCCTTGCAGACAGCTGGTCATTTGCATTCTTTTTATTTCTTTTATAAAAATTGCAGATAGGAACATTAATCTAAAACATTATTTTGTCATCTCCAAATACTTACTGTAGCATATTATGTGCACTATCTAAACCAAATAGTTTTTTCTTAATCTGCAACCTTAATTAATTGCACTGTGTGTAACAATTCAGTCTACTGAAGTGGAAGAATAAGTGATGAGCCAATCTTGGGTACAAAGTAGTATACTTGGGTATTTATTTATACAGGTACATTTCTTAAGAATTAGGCTCTAGATAAGCGAACAAAAGTAGAGGAATCCTGACCATCAGAACTCCAAAACAAGAACAAAATATAAATACAAATTGGAAAAGCAGATGGTAGAAGAAAAAGCAACTTCACTTATTCTCCACCAAACTAAAATAATAATAAAACATTAACATAGTACTCACTAAGTATATGACTTTGAAATTGTGGACAATATACAATGATTAAAGCTGTGGTAGCAACTTTTAAACAAAACAATTAGTGCTTTATATTCCTTAAGGCTCACAGTGATGGCATAAAATATTTATATACAGGCTTTAAGCTTTAACAATAATAAAAATACAAAAAGTGTATGGATTTTCCTTTTGAGAAATCGTTCCTAACCTTCAGAGTAGCCAAACTTTAAAAGCTGGCTCCATTTCCACCCTTGTTTTTTCTTCCTGTTCCTCCAAGTGTCTAAAGAGGCACAGTTAGAACTTTAGCTCTTAGAAAAGTGAGCTACCAACTAAGCAGGAAGCACCATCTCTTAACCTGTCTCTATCAGACAGGAACAGATACAGTTGTTAATCACTAATTTGCTTTTGAGAAGTCTGTAAATAACACAAATGGGAAGGAATGTTCTGAGACAAGATGAGTAAAGATTGTATGGTCGAAAGGTCCAGTTTATGTGATTATGCTAATAACTGAGGCATTGGTGGTTATTAATTTGCTATGATTTTTTGGCTAATTTTCTCTCTCCCACACTTGATATTTTGAAGCATTTTGAGATAAAAGAGATATTATAGATGCAGTGTTACAGCATTTTAAAACAATGAAACCTGTAATATAAAGAGCAATACTTGTTATAAAAGATTATGCATACCAGAGAAAACTTTGATGTGAATTTGCCAATAAAAAGATTTGATATATGTATATGTGTGCTTGTGTGTATGTATACACACACATACATATATACATGCATACTTATATATAAACACAGATACCTTCTCTCCAATTCCATTGGATCGACTGGGAGAAGAAAGTGATTGGTTATTTTATTTCTGATGTCATTTTGTCTTTGCTGCCTCACCCTGATCAGGATAGATAACAAACAGTGGTGGGTTAGCTATTTCTATCAGTACTGAGGAGTGGGCAAAGGGATAGTCAGGAAAATGTGAATGTCCTCATCAGATTGTTTTTAAATGAATAGCTCTTAACTAAGAGTTTAAAGATTTCTTACTGCTTGTAATAAGAGGGTATTTTGGCAGCTTGCTGCTGAGAAGAGCCATACTAGAGCTAAGACAGAATCAAAAGGAACAACGGATTCTTCCATTTCTATGAATTACTACTCGCCTTTCTTTAAGTGGGCACCATTGCAGGACTTCTTTCCATTTGGCTGGAATAACATTGGAAGATCCCATTATGTGGGAAGTTGAAAGAGTTTAGCCCTGACATGGAAAAAGTGTCAGGATTGATGGAAGCCTCTAGAATGACAGCAATTCTAACACTGCCTTCAGAAGCATGGTCATGGCAGACCAATAGGCAGGTGGTAAGCAGGGTTGTGAGGGGAGTAAATGTGCATCTTGATATGCATTTCATTGCTAAAAAATAGGAAGCTGGAGGGGTGTTTAATACTTGTATGGCTGGCTCTTTATAGAAAATAGGTTCTAGAAAGATAAAATACGCTTTGAAGCAGATCTGAATCACTACAATTGTACTCATAAATGATAAACAAGAATTCTAGCAAAGGCTGAATGCAAATTTATAAAGATGGACAAAATCATGAATTAAAAAGAAGAGTCCCCCCCCAAAAAAACCCTCCTCACAGCTTTTTAAGCATTTTGTTTCATCTCATGCTGGTCTCTGATAAATGCTTACATGATTAAATGGTCAGCATCCCAAGAATAACCATAAAAGAAAGATTTTTTCTGGCCTATGGTTTCATCATTTACTCTTCTTGTTATTCTGAGCACAAATGTGTGTATAGAAGAAAAGGACTCCAAACAAAACCATGTTAAAGTGTACAATATTTTCCTCTATTCTCCTTTACATTGGCTCTGTTATAATTATGTCCAAACTAAGGCACTGAGAAGGAAGAGGAGGAGAAGAAAAGAAGAATGTAGAGGGGAAGAGGAAAACAGAACAGTGGGTGAAGAGAGAAGCTAATGCTATCAAGGATGGCCTAGAGAAGTACAGGCAACGGCTGTCTTCATAATAACTGAAGCTCAGTTCTGCACTGAAATGCCAATCAGTGCAATCCTTCAATAAGCAGGGCTTAACAGTGCATCCTTATGGAAATTTGCTGAACTCAAATTCACTTCTTTCTGTTACTCATCAGTGAAAGGTGAGTATAGGACTGCAGTTTAAACTTTTTTTTTTTGGCCAGAGAGCCTTACCTAAAGTATATATTATCTTCAACTTTTAAAACCTATAGTAATGATATCAATAAATTACAATTCCAGTTTGAGTTAATGTTAGTTTTTTGAAATCAAGTGCCAAATTAAATACTGTATGTATTAAAGATTTCCTACTTCATGCCTGTTTGCTCCTTAGATCTCTTCCTGTGTTTGTATCCTGTATCTGTATACAATCTGTATACTGTTAATTCTTTCTTGTGCAACAATGCCAGCTGGTGGCAAGTACTAGTAATGACAGCCATGCCAGTCTTTACATGTCTGTTTTCTCTGAGGTGGACCTAACTAAAACTTTTCTGTCTTCTCCCAATATCCGTAACGGCGAACCTATGGCACGTGTGCTGGAAGTGGCATGCAGAGCCATCTCTCTGGGCATGCGAGCCGTCACCCATTACTCTTCTGGATTCCGGCGTGCCAGCCAGCTGGTCTTCACATGCGTGGGAGCACTGGAAACTGGAAGAGCAGCCACCCAATGTGTGGTTTCCAGTGCGTGCATGCATGCCGGCCACCTGGTCTTCCGGTTTCCGGCACTCACTGGCCGGTGTGCATGTGCACTCGGGAAACTGGAAGATCAACTTCCTGGCATGCGCATGTGCACCGAGTGGCTGCTCTTCCGGTTTCCTCGCATCCCCAACACCCAACTTTCCCTGTCCAGGGCTGCAGAACCGGATCATCGGTTGGGATGTTCCAACAACCCAACAGGGACCAGGGGGATGGGCAGGAAGGCGTGAGGACCCCCAAAAGGTCAGTTGGAGCCAGCAGAGGGTCCCCACACATGGAGCTCATCCCTCCCCCACTGACAGCGCCAGTGCCCTCCGCCACCCCTCCCCTACATGGCCCCGGCAAATTTTCTCATTTGAATTTTGAGACCCTTTCGGTTTCCGGTATGCGCATGAGCACTGGCCAGCTAGTCTTTGCATGCGCATGCACACCAAAAGCCAGAAGACCAGGTGGCCGGTGCACATGCATGAACCTGAAATCAGAAGATCATCTTCCCATCACTTGCATGCGCGCCAGGTGGCTGCTCTTTGGTTTCTGGAACGTGCACATGCTCCCGTTTCAGCACTTGGTGCCGAAAAAGTTTGCCAACACTGCCCAAATCATCAAGTGTATCATCATTGCTCCCAATGAATAGAAATACCCAACTGCTGTTTTTCCTTAGCAGCTATTCTTGGGCACATAACATACAGCATCCCAAAGAAAGATGTCAATCATTAACAATTAATTCATTTTATATTGCATCCATAAATACCACTTTAAAGCCTCCTGAAGAACAATTAGACCAGTGTATTATTTTGTGAAAACACGTTAAAGGTAAAGGTAAAAGTTTCCCCTGTCCAGTTTTGTCCGAATCTAGGGGGCAGTGCTCATCCCTGTTTTCTACGGTAGCTGAGGGAGCCAGCATTTCTGTGGTCATGTGGCCAGCATGACTGAGGCACACAGATTGCTGTTATCTTCCCACCAAAATGGTACCTATTTATCTATTCAAATTTGCATGCTTTCGAACTGCTAGGTTAGCATACATATTAATACATTTATTAGAAGTGTTCTCATAAAACTATTTTTAGCTATTGTTTTTCTGTGGGAAGTACGATTTTTAGCATAGATATACAATGCAGTGTCAAATATGCAACATCGATTATAGCCTAAAAGTATGCCTATCTGGTAATAGATAAATTAATAATGTGGCAGTTCCACCAAGGAATGCAAACAACACTATTGTATGTTTTCACAAACACACTAATGCTTAAAAAAATATCAATAGCCAAGGTCTACTTTAGTCATTTTAACTACAGTAATCCAATTTAACAGCTTGTAGTGCTGGATGGCTGGAATATGCCAAAGGCAGGAACGCTTCTTTTCATATATTCTTTATTCTGATTGAGAGAGCTGAGCCAGCAGCTTCTTACTTTCCCCATCAGATTACCTCCTTGTTCTCTATGCAACTGTTGTTGCTCCTACATAAATCTTATTTAACTATTTTAGAAAGAAATGGCCAGTACCTGAACCAACCTAACTCATTTGTCTTCGAATTAAGGGCAAAAGGCTGATACACTGACATTGTGCTTATACATCTGACTTATCCCAGCACCCAATTCAAAATCTTGGCTCAGGTTGGCACTCAGTCTGGATTCAACTTTGGTTTCCTATGAGACACAAGCCAGTCAATAATTGACTTGAATATTGGCTGCTGCTTCTTTTCTCTTTTTGGTGAAACCCCCTCCCTCCCAACAAGTGGTTTTGCAAATTAAAATCTTGTAACAGTAAATTACCTGAAACATGAAGGATATTCAAAGCCTAGAATGAAGAAAGGTATTTTGTTTGTTACCTCACAGAGACCTCTGTGACCCTCTTAGGGATTAAAAAAAAAATAATTCAGTGTAGATATTTTTAGCACTAGGTACGTTGCTTCTGGTGGACTCCTTTTCCTGGTTTCTGGCACAAGGGTTAATACTATAAGTTTTTCCATATTCTCTTTGGGATGAATGTATTTTTGGCAGCAACAGATAATGGGTGTTAAAAGGTTTCAGTCAATGCTTTTTCGATACCAGCATTCTGAAGTCCAGTTGTAGAGCCCGGGGGCTATTTTCTCAAGTATATTTGAAGAAGAGAGCTATCTTCTTGAGACGCATCTTCATCCAGTCCTGAAAAGAAGGCACTTTGGGTGCAAATGTGACCTGCCTGAGAGTGGCTTTTGCAGGGTCCATGAGGTTTGTTGTCTGCCAAATACAAATTTATGGTAAGATAGATGCAGGAAGAAGCGAGAGGTAAACCCCATAGCTTTTCCATTGGTTATTGCTATTGAAAACAACTATCAGCCCTGAATTCCAGTGTCACCAGGATTTCTGCCAAGCATAGCTTTAAAGAGAAGCATCTGACTGCTAGCTAGAAAGTTGAAAATTCCAGTGTATGACTTGTAACACATCTAGATAGAATTCCTTTTCAGACAGATCCAGTGTTTCCATTTTAAAATAGGACTTCTAACATCATTGGTAATAAATTTGCATTAAAAAGCTGCTTCATTGACTTTCTGGGCACCAAGATTTGTTTCCAGTCAAGCCATATCTTTCAGTTCTGAGATGTCCAAATAGACTGAACGTAAGCATGGTCAAGCCTAAAATTTTAAAATCCAGTGTACTCAGAGGCCAGAGGAATTCTAGCATCCTACAGCAAATCAAGAAAACAAAATGCCTCTGGATTTCCTTGTTTTGCTTGTGGCACTATTCCTTCCCAAAGTATGACATTCTAAGATTAACATCCATCTGCTAGGAAGGAAACCAAAGTAACTCAGACCCAAAGGAAGGGATTATCAATTAGAAGCAACTAGTCAGGGCGTGGTGTTCTTTGAAGAGATTATTCAGTCAAATGAGTCTTGGAGCCCATCGTTTTTCTGCTTCTGTAAAAGGGTGCAGGTGTTCCCGAGACTCATTCACAGAGCCAATAAAACTGGAAATAGTAGTCATTAAAGAGAGAGCCCATCTGCTCCACAGCGGTACTGCAGTTAGCTTGGCCCTGTGAGGAGAGAATGGAAAAAAAATAAGGTTCAAGGGAAATTGTGGGTTTTTTTTGTTTTTTTTTTACTGAGAGGAACTCTTACCTTGAGGGAATCATGAAGGTTTGTAAATAGCCATTATCAGTAACAATTTACCTTTGGGGAAGCAAGCCATGGAGAGTTGGCAGGATCATTAACTCAAAATTATTTTGGAAGAAATGTAAATGAATTCAAATTTGGAGTCAAAATAAAAAAGTGAGCTTATACTCTGAATGGTACCCCTTGGATCACTAGAATTCTCCAATTTTATGAAGGAAGGCTAATTTCCTGTGTGTTTTCAAGACACAGAAGCCTTTATACTGGTATCTTGTGTCAGTAAATCTGACTTCCCCAACAAGCTCCCGACTTTTAAATCTGCTCCCTAAAAGTTCAAGTCTCTCCTGTGCTCTCACACAGGTAGTTGCACTAGAATAGTTTCTCAACCTTGGCAACTTTAAAATATGTGGATTTCAATTCCATGCTGGCTGGGGAATCTACATATCTAATAGCTGCCTGGTTGAGAAACTGCACTGGTGCAAAAACAGCAATCCCAATACTGTGGTAAGAAATTTCAGTGTTCTTAAAGCCTCTCAATTAGGAACATGTTTTTCTCTACTGAAGATTAATCCTAAAATGAAATAAGCATGCCTGTGAAATCTAGACATTCTCCTTCCCATGGATACAGAATCATTTCTTATCTATACCGGACTTATCAGGAGGGAATTTTCTTTTCCTATCTTTTCTTTTATGTACACCAAGAGCGTATGCACCAAGACAAATTCCTTGTGTGTCCAATCACACTTGGCCAATA
>JANHFM010005151.1:64598-78260 GCA_032468115.1 Grayia smithii | reverse complement strand
ATAAATAAATAAATAAATAAATAAATAAATAAATAAATAAATAAATAAATAAATAAATAAATAAATAAATAAATCTTCCATACTATCGTGTAAGAAAAGCAGTACAATTGAAATCTTGCTTCCCAATCTTTATTTTTTAAAAAAAAAAACCTGTATTTAAATTAGCCTGAAAGAACAATCTCATCAGGATGTATTTGTTGTGAATATTTTCCTTCTACTTCTGTTCAAAAGTTCACAAAGTGATTCATATAGTTCAGTGGAGAAATTCAAATTGTTTTACTACAAGTTCTCTGGGCATGGCTTGGTGGGCATGGTGTGGCTTGATGGGTATGGCAGGGGAAGGATACTGCAAAATCTCCATTCCCACCACACTCCAGAGGAAGGATACTGCAAAATCTCCATTCCCACCCACTCTGGGCCAGATAGGGCATTTGCCGGTTCTCCGAACTACTCAAAATTTCTGCTACTGGTTCCCCAGAACCTGTCAGAACCTGCTGGATTTCACCCCTGATACAGTTACAGTGATGCAAATGACTTACAACTATTCATCTAGTATGGTTCGAGGTTACAATGGCCCTGAAAAAAGTGACTTATGACCGTTTTTCACACTTATGACCATTGCAAAGTCAATGGGGAAGCCAAATTCACTTAACAACTGTGTTACTAATTTAACAAATGTAGTGATTCACTTACCGAATGTGGAAAGAAAAGTCATAAAAATTAAGCATAATCGCTTAACAATTATCTCGCTTAACAACATATTTTGGGGCTTAATTGTGGACATAAGTCAAGGACTATCTGTGTAAGCTGCATTTAGTAAAGATGTTCCTAGGCTCACCCACGTTTCTGAATAAAGTTATTTTTTATTTCTATAGTACCTGATTATTACAAGTTTTGCTTATTTTGGGAATAAGCCTTTCCTTGCCTGGAATAATCCGTTCCTACTCAAGAAGATGAAATTCAGAAATGGATTGGATGACCAGGCCAGGTAGGGCCTCACATAAAGTACCATACAATTCTTCACTTCATAGAAGCTGAAATCACTACCAACCCCCCCCTAATGCATTAGCCTCCTTTCTTGATGATGGCAGTGTCAATTTGTTACCTGGGCAAAGAAGCCTAGAAAGACAAGTCATCCAGATTAGATCCAAGATCAGAACATATAATCATATCCAGGCCACAGGGATGAAAAAAATAATACATGTATTTATGGTATCCATCTTGCATGAAACAGTTCATAATCTCTCCTGAAAATTGTTTCTTATCACACCAGTGGAAAACTTAATGACATAATAGAACTTCTAGGAGTTAAAAATCTCCATCAAGAAACGACAACTGTGCCAAAAATCGACTGTCTACCACAATCCCATTAGACACACACAGGAATCAAACTGAAATATTCCCACTATGTGTAATTAGCAATCAGAAACAAATCACATTTCTCTGAGTCTGCCTGAATTGGCTCTTTGTTTACTAAAAGTACAGTTGTAAGTGATCAGGTAGGCAACGGCAATATGAGCTGCATTTTCAGTGCTTACAGAGAAGAGAATGGCTTAGACTGTTGCTAATCTTTACAGGAAAATTGCCCACCTGAGGGCAAAGGCACTCATACATAATAAAATAAATAAATAAACACATTAACTCCAATATAGAGAGTTTGGTGTAGTGGTTAAGCCTCCAGGCTAGAAACTGGGAAGCCAGAAGGAAGTTCTACTCCTGCTTAGGCACAAAGCTAGCTGAGTGACCCTGGGCCAGTCTCTCTCCTTTAGCTCTACCAGGCAGAAACTGGAAAACCACTTCTGAAATCTTGCCAGGAATATTGCAAGCAATTGCCCAGAGTCAATAGTGACTTTAAGGCAAAAAACAAATCAAAATTCCAATATATTCAATATAAAGGTTGAGAGCTAAAGCACCAAAATTAAAGTACCAATGTTCTGACATTAAAGTTCATGCATCAGAAAGGATGCCCTCACTCTTTATTAAATTTATATACCCTGTTTCCCTGAAAATAAGTCCCAACCGGAAAATAAGTCCTAGCATGATTTTTCAAAATGCTCATACCCCCAAAATAAGCCCTGTCAGCCAGATAGGTGTATTTAGTACCGTATTTCCCCAAAAATAAGACCTAACCAGAAAATAAGCCCTAATGCATCTTGTGGAGCAAAAATTAATATAAGACCCAGTCTTATTTTGGGGGAAACACGGTACTGCCAATCTTACTGTCCAAAGTGACTCTGGGCCTTTCCCTACTAGAGGATTAAGCAATCCTTTGGTGCCATTTAAATATTTGGATAGAGCTAAGAACTTTGGCTAGTGAAATGGGTGGCATATAAACTTAATAAATACATAAGAATAAAAAGGAAGAATTGGGGTAGATGGGTCAATAATGCAAGTTGGACAAAACAATGTCACAAATGTGGAAAGAGGAGTTGGAGCTTTATTTTGTTCCTTTTGGGATTTGAGAGGAGATTTCTTTATTCCCCTAACCTAAATGCCATCATTTTAACATTCTGTTACCATTTCTTTGTGCTTTTTGTCTCCAAGTACAGATATGAGTTAGTGATCATGTTCAAGAGAAGAAAGCCAAGATAAGACCAAGTCTATCTGACCACTGCAAAAATATAGACAGAAACAAGGCAACCAACTCGTTTGTAATATAGACAGAAAGAAAAGCAAAACACAAGAACGCTGAATAGAGGCTAATACTGCGGCTGCTGACATTCCATAGGTATGGCTTCCTAACTTTCTTCAGTACATGCATACATGCATACTGTTAATAGATTTGGGTATGTGTAAAAGGAAATTATATTGGGAGTTTATTATAAATAGGCAAAAGAAATGATGTCCTAGATTATCAGACTTTCAAGAAGACACACAATATTGACAACGGGAGATTTCAATCACTGGAAATCTACCTTGTTCAAGAGTCAAGAGGTCAAACAACTCTGAGTCATCTTTTGCTGACTTCATTTATCAAAAGGTAGAAGAAAAGAGAAGGGCCTCGTCTCCTGGACCTTACCCATAGGAAAGCTTTGGTTGAAGAAGTAAAGGGATCAGAACCTTAGGGAAAAAATACCATATTATCCTTGAAATAATACTGTCAAGGTGAAGAGGAATAAAGAAGGATCAGACTTATAGAAGAACAGATTCAGAAGAACAGATTTTGATCATTCAGATATTATAAATGCAATTTCAAACAATTTATTCAAGAAATTTAAAAAATGAGAGCCATCTAAAGAGACCAACATAGATATTCATACAGGTGCCCCATGTTGCAACTGCCCAATCTCACTCCTTAGGTGCAGCAAAGCTCAACTGTGAGTAGTACAATTTATGTCAACATACTTTCTATATGATTAAATCATGGGAGGAAGGTATGTTAATGCAGGTATTGGGAAATGCCCTGACAAACTAAATTGGTCTGTTTCCTGTCATTACTGGCAGTCAAAAACCAGCAATCCAATTTTAAATTCTGACAATTGCATAACTACATTAAAGGTTCCTTGTGGCTTTCAAGGTAACAATATATTTTCACACACACACACACTCCTGGGATAGGAGTACTTACTTTCATCCCACATGAACTCCCCTTCCCTGCTGTGCTTGGCTCCCTCAGGCTCTAGCAAAAGCTGTCCCAGAGAAAGAGGAACTGCAACTGAAAATAACAGCCTTTCAATTACAGCTCCTTGTCCACCACAGCCTCCCAGAGATGAGAAGACAGAGATTTTCCTCCCAGATGACACAAACTGGGTGGGAAGATTTCACTAGAAAAGGGAACTCCTGAAAGTGAGGATGCTGTCCATTCAATCGTGTCTGATTCTTGGCAATGTTTTGGATCAGCTCTCTTCACATTTTCCAATCTTCTATGGCTTCTTTCAAGTACTTTATGCTCTGGCTGATGTCTATTTTGAAGGTGTCTAGTTATTGTGAGTTTTTTTGGTGAGCTCATTTCATTTTATCACTGGCCATCCTGAGCATTTTTGGTAAGTTCAAATTGCATGATGGGGCTGAAATAAGGAAGGCAGAACTATGTGATTTTGCCCTCCAGTGATATGTCTGGTTTTATATGCTCCAGTCATTGCCTGTTTATCACCTTTGCTGTCCAAGGAATGTACACAGAAGCCTTCTCCAACACCACAGCTTAAAAGTAATGATGCCTACATGGGTTTAAAGATGGTAACCGGCGTCTTGAAATGGGCCCAGAAGTCAATGAGAACCAGTGCAATTCTCACATCATTATTCGTTTTATTCTGGTTTGATGGTTTATTCTACTAAATTATCTTCTGTCAGTTGGTGAGTTTTTTGCAGAGAAGATTGCAGGAATTTACACTAGAAATGGAAATTAAGGGATGTTCTTGGCAGATTTTATTTTCAGCACTTTTGCTCTTAGTTGTTTCTAAAGCGACACTTCAAGTGCTACTCAGTCACGGCTACACCAAAGGCCTGGATTTATTAATTATTTATTTAATAATTAATTAATAATAATTAATTAATTAATAATTAATAAATTATGGATTTATTAATTAGTCTTTATGGGGTTACAACCCTTTTCTACCAGGTGTGGTGTTTTGGGTTTTTTTTAAAGCAAACACAAAAGCCTTCCTTCTATTGAGGCTATGTATGTGAATTGTTGTATTACTGTTCTTTCTCTGGCTAAAATCACTGAAATGTAGAATCAAGCCTTTCTTTAAAAAACCAAAGGGGTAGAATATTGACTACATAGTTGGTCTCACATCTCAACTTCTTGAATCTGTGTCTCTAGTTGAAATGAAGCATCATCCTTCTCATTTCATAGTTCTTCTCTTTCTCTTATGTTTATTATGCTACAAATTGTATTTTTCAGTCTGGTTTCCAAATCAGAACAGAGTTAGCATTTTGAAAAATAACAGATGCCGAATATATTAGCTGGACTGGAAAGATCACAATAATTAGGAAAAAAATATGCATGCTACCAACTACCAACTACCAACTATTTTGACTATCTGTAGCATCTCTGATATGACATAGTCACTGGATTGATTCAATCAAAATTTGTCTAGGCACATATTTGGGAGTTCATAGGACCACTAACAAAAGCCCATCCACTAAATCTGTACTTCTGAAAAATCTTTTCTTTTTACTAGTAGAGATTTCTGCCTTTGGCCACTTAAGAAATACACAGATTCAGAATCCTAATTATCTTGCAGGAATATTTTCAAACTGAATCAGATGAATATACACACAGCAAAAAAAGCCCTCATGAAACTCATGATCATAAGTAACATTAACAATAGGAGATCAGAAACAAGGCACAAAATGAAGGGATCCGAGTTTAAAGGAAGCCACATCACCTCACTTAAATATGTATGACTGCATTGCAATAAGTTTTCCTCAGTAAATGAATGAATCATCTCACCAATCACACTCAAATGAATTTTAATGAGTTTTATTGTTTTTAATGGTTTTTTGCTGGATTTTTAAATTATTTTATTGCATTGTTTTGCCTTTTTAACTCTGTACACCACTCAAAGTCACAAATGTGAAATAGACAGCTATATTAATTTACCAAATAAATAGGTAAAGAATGGGGACAGTCAGCTTGGAAATAGTGCTTAAGTGGGAGGTGGGTGGGGAATGGAACATCAATAGATTGAATAGTAAATATGAGCCAGCAGTGTTATGTGGCCACAAAACAGGTATTTGCAAATTTTAGCCTAAACATCCTGAGGCATGTTTTCCAAATTCTAAGAAACAGTAATTTCCAATGCAACATGTTTCCCACAGTAGGTAACAAGTGGTAATGAAAAGACCACACATGGGACATACAAACTATGCCTTTTTGTGCAATTGCTTCCTATGGGCTGGTATTCAGAATTTCATGGTCTTTATCTCACATACAATTCAGCAGTCATCTCTGATGACCACATTCCCAACTTCTAAGGAGAGCAGTGTTAGGGGCAAACAGTGGCATTTTGTTAGAAGTCACGTTTTACATGAAAATTTCGTATTTCATTTTTTTAAAGAGTTCTAGAGATGATAACTACCTGGACTGATAATATGTAATTTTTAATATTCCAATAAAAATATCTGCCTTCTGTCTGTCTTTATCCAGTGATCCAATTGCCTTGATGCCCTGTTTTTTATAGTTTTAAAAATTGTTAAAAAGAAATCTCATTTTTGTTGGAATTTACAGTACGTTTTAGAAATAAATAAAAAATAAAGAAATAAAACCTTTTGTAGGTTTTGCTTATTCCTTTTTGTGGTTTTTTATTTTACAGTTATGCAGTTTGTGTTTCATTTTGTTCTCATTTGGGCAGTTTTATAATGTCTTTGTTTTATTATTTATCATATTTATATGCCGCCCATCTCCCGAGGGACTCTGGGCGGCTTATTATTATTATTTATCATGGTCCTTTGGTCCTTCCTTCATTCTGGCATCCTTATTATCCACCAAAATATCCTTGGTGATATTTTTCATGGAATGTTTGCCAAATGTTTGCCAAATTTCAAATGCTTCCACAGGTATTCTGAGAGGTTATGTCACTTCTCTATTTCTTTTTCCAGATTCCTCTTCATCATTTTTCAATTTTTTGGTACACAATTCCTCTTCTGAAATCAAGTGCTCATATGTACAATTTAAATTTGAGTGAACCTGACCTATTTTTAACAGCTTCACAAGACTATGTATAACATCATATGCCTAATTATTTGAACTAGTTCAAATAACTAGTACACACATACACAAACCAGTGGTAAAATCCACATTTTTTTACTACCAGTTTTGTGGTCATGGCTTGGTGGGCATGGCAGGGTGGGCATGGCAGGGGAAGGATACTGCAAAATCCCCATTCCCACCCACTTTGGGGCCAGCCAGAGGTGGTATTTGCTGGTTCTCCGAACTACTCAAAATTTCCACTACCGGTTCTCCAGAACCTGTTAGAACCTGTTGGATTTCACCCCTTACACACATACCTCACAAAAAAGGCAAGTAGGTTAGTATTTGTTATTAGGAAAAGTCCCAAGCCAACTGAAACACACTATAGTCCTATCAAGTTTAAGGAACATAGTACTGAAGGAGTAGAGTTATCCAAGAGCTTTAGAGCATATTACAGGCAGATAATTTTTTATCCTGTAACCTTGACTGAGACAACACTGCAAATTCAAAAGGTCCCAGTTTACCCACTTTGTGGTGGTTACTCGTACAGGCACATTCACACACATATTACATAATAAATCTGTTTTCCATTGAATTGATTCAAAAGCTGCTTTTGATATTTAATAAGTTTAACATTTAAATTAGATTTGAGAAACAGCCTTTTCTGTACTGCTGCTTACCTGTTTCCTACAAAGGTCAGCAAAGTAACTACTATGTAAAGATAGTTTGCATTAAAAGTGTATTTTTTAAAAAATCAAGGAACCTGAAATTTTATCTTATTTTCGGTTTCAGTTTCATTAAAAAAATCAATGTGCAGTATACATTAGTAATTCATCATAGAATTATGGAATCATTTTCATTAACTTCAGTTCCTGATAAGGCCTATTTTAACATTACAGCATTTTCTTTCAAATGACTATACACTTGGTTTGTCGTCAAACAAATGGTTTTATATTTTTTAAAAGCTACCTCTATTCTAACAAAGAAATGTCAGAGATACTCTACAAATTGAAACTGTGCTTCAATTGATTTCCTGCTTAATTTGCTATAATGATAGTTCTTATAATTACTTAAGTCTGTATGTAGTAATTAATTACCAGATCCCTACAGACTGCTTAAGAAAACATAGCCAGCAATTTCACATTGTTTGTCACCAATTTTAAAGTATAATAAACTAAATGACTGTATCAGCATGATCTTAAAATAAGAGATTAAATGTAATTTCTCTTATAAAACAGCACAGAATCATGTGTTAAAAATCCATGTCAATGCAAAGGGATTCAGGCGTGGAAGAACTCACGTAAACTGGAATTGTGTCCAAACAATCTTTAATGAAGACCTCAGTATCTACAGTTAACGTAGCCAGAACTGTGACAGTTGTGAGGTTAGCGCTGAGAGCTCCTGCTTCTCAGCGATCTTTTAAACCAAAGGAGTTTCCGCGTTTCAAAATGACGCACCGCCCATCAGCTGTAGGTCAGCATGCCCAATGACGTAATTCCACCACGCCCGTTCCCATTACATCCCGCCGCATTTCCCCATTCTACCCTAGTGCTATTCGCATTCTGTGTCCCTATCCCATCACCAACACCCTAGATGAGTAGCAAGCAGCCGTGGTTCCTTCCATTTGTTGACGAGTGTGGCTGAGGGTCTACAGGATAATTGCAAAACTATAATTAACACCCTCAACAATGCATGGAGTCTAGTGGAATTTTAAATTTACTGGCCTATTTTTCTTAAGATTTTCCAAATCAAATTTAAAGCAACAAACACATTTGTATTTGTATCTTTTAGTTATGCCAACATGAGAGAAAATAAAATGCGGACAATAGAGTCTTCAGTGTGAACTTCAGTGTGATTTTTAATACACTATTTTCCACTCCTAGCCCTGGCCATCATCACAGCCACTAAAGGACAGCAGATATCTCTGCTGCAGCATTTGCTACTTATCCACTTCCTTACCAATTGAACTTAGTAGTTTCTGTTGCCCTTGGTAAGTTACTGTATGATTTTGGAAATTAGATCTTGATATATTATGTCATGATAACAATGCACA
Source organism: Grayia smithii (assembly GCA_032468115.1). Lineage (NCBI taxonomy): Eukaryota > Metazoa > Chordata > Lepidosauria > Squamata > Grayiidae > Grayia > Grayia smithii. The sequence continues at coordinate 69,573 of JANHFM010005151.1, read as the reverse complement.
TGTAAACCCTTGCAACTGTATTCAACGTTACCATTGTACATCATTGTAAGATTTTGCAAAATTGGGAATATCACCAAGGAGACTGAAATTTAGCAGTTGAAAAGCAACAGAGGTGGAGGGGGAAGGGAGAGGGAAGAATGCAACAAGAAACACAAGTTTTTAACATGCACAGTCACATCCTCAACAACAATAAACAAGTCATCTTGGAGCCAGGAGAAGGAGAGTATTTGGATGATTCCTAGATGACTTTATTTTTCTTCCAAATTTCTTTCCTGATGCAACTTTTTCCAAAATAAGGGGAAATAATAAGTCCACCTTATGCAATTTCCCCTTTAGGAGACCTTCACCTGTGGAAGATTGACAGCAATGGAACAATGCTTTCTTTGCAATAACAGCTTTGAGCAAATTCAGAGGCCATCCATTTGAAATATTAACCTTTGTAAAAGTCAAAAGAATCTTTCTCCATTAATTAATCATTTGGCCCTTCTTTTAAACATTTTTCTTACACTTACTATATTCTTACTAATCTGTATATCCTTCCAAACTGTGTGCCAATTCCAAATGTTTAATCGAAGCATTCTTATAAAAGAGATAAATGAAAGCAATTATATATTAGCAGCAAGAGGAAATTAAATTGAAGGTATATATACTTATTGTGGTTTTCCTGCTGAAATCTTCTAATTAAAAAAAACCCATCTGCTAGCAAAGTTAATAGAAAATTTGTAAGTGTTAGAGAATGAATCTCGGCATTGAACTGTTTTACTACTTTGGAGCCATTTTTTTTAAAAAATAGATTTTGTCTTTGGCACACATTTGTAACCTGAATGTTACCTTTAATTCTGACACACTCCATTAACTAAACATTTATCCTGAATAATTATTAAATCCAAAAAACTACCTTACCTCTGTCTGAAGTATGGCAGCTCTCTGTTCTTTGGCAGTAAGCGACTCTTTAAGCACTTCTATGTGTTGCTTGCAATCTGAATTCTGATTGCTAAGGGTTTCAAGCTTAGTTTGTAAGGCAAGAAGTTCTGATTCTTTCTTTGAAAGCTCCTGCTTCAACTGGTCAATCTGCAATAAATGAAGGGAGAACAATTAATGTTAATAAATACTGTATTCAATGCTGCACATTGAATTGCATTCAGATGGCAACTTCCATTTAATTTGATCAACTTTGAGATTACTGTTCATCGTGATGTGAACAAATTGGAGGCAACATACAACATGAAAGTAAAATATTACAAATAATAATCCTGGGAAAACTGTAGCCACCTTTATGTATTAAGGATATGGACGAAGTTCATGTAGTAAGAGGAGAAAAAGGGCTACACTTTGTTGGTCAATATCAAAAGGTGAAGAATGTAACTCTGATTGAGGAAACCTACAAATGTAAAAGCCTAGAGAGGTTTTCTCAACTCAAATAACTATGTCCTCAAAATATCAAGGGGAAAATGCTAAAAAGATTCCCTTTCAATTTTTTATACAAGAGTCAGGAAAATCCTCAGGGATGACTCACACCCTGGTCAGCCCTTCTTTATTCTCCTACCATCTGGAAGGAGATACAGAAGCATAGGTAGCCGCACAAACAGGCTGAACAACAATTTTTATCCTTGGGCTGTCATGGGGGTCAGCATGACATGCAATAAGTTCACATGGTACAATAGGACTGAGTGTTTGTTAGTAGGATTCACTGTGCTAGGGATTTATTTATTTTTTTGTCTTTCACTATGAGTTGTATTGTGTTGGGGGGTGCTCAAAGGGAGGCTCAGCCAATCTCATTGTACACCTGCTATACTCTGACAATAAAGGTTTGAATTGAATTTTATGCGTTACTGTAGAGGAATTGGTGGTCTTGTCCTGGAAATATATAGTAATATTGCTTCTTCTATCCTAAGTCTGTAGGTATTTCTGGATACGAAAGTTCCACAGCTGAGTCAATGGAAGCCAATCAAAATACTGTCACTGGAGAAAAGCTGGGAAAGATTGTGGGCAAAAGAAGAAGGAGACGACAGAGAACGAGGTGGCTGGATGGAGTCACTGAAGCAGTAGGCGTGAGCTTAAATGGATACCAGAGGATGGTAGAGGACAGGAAGGCCTGGAGGAATGTCTCCCATGGGGTTGCGATGGGTCGGACACAACTTTGCAACTAACAACAACAACAACTCATACCCAAGACCCAATCACTGGCCATTACATGGAACAAGCTAATTAGTATTAGAACATTATAATAAGCTAATCAACTATTTAGGCCACCAAATCCAACATTCCGCTTAGTGCAGGAATTCAAGTTAACAGATTCTCAGATAGATGGCTGTCTAGCTTCCGCTTGAACATTTCCAGCAATCTCGTCTTGTCTCAGCAATTTGATCCCCTGTCAAATGCTTTTATTATTAGGACATTGTTTTAATATTCAGTTAAATGAGTACTATGGAATCTGTGTAATGCCAAGCAGTTCCTGTGACAATTTAGCAGGTACACGATTCATATGATTCTGACAGTATTACCAATACTGCCTCTCAGTACTTGAGTATTGACTTTTCAAATAATGACTTGTACATGTGATTGTGCTTTAATTACGAAATTTCAAATTTGCTGAGCACTTGAGTTGTGCTCGAAACTGTAAGCTGCCCTGAGTCTCTGGAGAAGGGCGGGATATAAATAGAATTTTTTTTTAAAAATGTCTTTGGAACATCTATGTAAATTTGTGATTTTCCTACTATTTACAGTCTTTCTCTCTTGAAAACCATGAAAAGAATATGGAAATTATGTGAATGAACACATTACATGTATAGTAGGTAATATATAACCCTAAACATATGATACTAATGTGCAGTAGTTAATACTCATGAACCTGTGGAAGGGCCCAGGAAGAAGATTGCCTGAACTCAATAACTCCAGTTATTTTGCTTCTTATCCAAGAAGTTTCTTCAGTTCTGACTGAAAGGTGGGGAATGGAATTTATATTCCTTGCAGTCATCTGGTCATTAGTGCAATTTCTAAGAGTTGTTGAGGAGGGTCCCCTGAATAGTGCAAATAAGTGTGGAACCTTTTTTGAACAGCAGAAAGGAAATGCTTGAAGTCATCTTTCTCTAGTTGTGGATTTCATTCATTCTACACTATATGTTGAAAATGGAAAAGGATTTAAAAAGAGAATGATAGCCAAATAAATCTGGAATTTAATCACAGATTTATAGTGATCAGACCACATGTTCCAAATTAATAAAGTACAATATTTATCAGCTTTAATACCACCAAGTCATATTAGAAGGAAATATTTCTTATAAATTCCTTACTGGATTTTTTTTTAGTTCACTATACAAAATGAATTCTTTCAAAATTAAATCCAAAAGGTATATTATATATACTTGCACATGTGGAACATCTAAAGTAAAATGCAAACTCACATATCTACATCAGAACTATTATCCTGCTTGATTTAAATATATATATATATATAATAATTTATAAAGATTACATATGATTAGGAATGAAATCTCTGTGCACTTCCCATATTCAAACTAATTGAAGGCAGATTCTGCCCAAAAGAACCACAGAAGAAAGGAACAACTACGGGGATCAAACATAACTATGTCAAAGAAGCATTATTAAAGAATAAATTATTAAAGGATATAATTGGACCATAACATTCAAATGCACAACAGTTTAGAAATGATTTGTTTGGAGAAGTGAAAATGGGTAATATGCATTGACAACAAAACTGACAATCCTTTATGTGTCACTACAGACAAAGAGCCAAAACTGGAATAAAAAAATAAGGTGAGAGTAATATTACACAATACAAATGGAAGGAAACTTGACACCAATATATACTGCAGCATATGGTTTATGTTAGTCCCAGATGGTATCACACAACCTAATCTCTATCAAAGGATCTCCCTATTTTTATTGATGATTCAACTCACCAAACTCTGATAGCCAGTTGTTCAACGAATATGGAATCATTTTCATTTCAGGTATGCTATATATTTCTTTTTTATTTTCAACGTGATTTACAAGCTGGTAAAAAGTTTTGCCATTCACAAAATAAAGCATTTCAGATCTACTCTGATGAATTTTTCCTGTTTCATACAAGAGGGTAAAATTCTTTTTAACAAATGTTTCTTGTAATATCTCTAAAGGGAGAGCAAATGGTAGATGTGGGGATGTAAAAATGCCATGAAAATTATCTGGGATACTCTTCCCGTTTATTTTTTATTTCTTCCTTCCTTTCTTCATTGCTTGTCTGCATATTTATTTGTTTATTATTTGCAGGCCAATCCAGTCAGCTGATTCTGAGAAGTGTGCAACTCTCCAATGAATACTTAGGAGTAAGCATGATACAAACAAAATGTAAAAACAAATTGCATGCTATAGTGTACATATAAATTCTAACATAAAATAAGTTAAGATGTTCCTTTCATAAATGACAGCTAAATCAATTAAAACAACTCTGTTTTCCTTTTTCTACAATGCTGGAATCTCATAGCACAATCTCATTCCAGAGATGTCTCATGTAAAGTGATCTCAAATATGATGCTGCCAGCATGTCATAGCAAGAAAAAAGTAATATTTTCTGCATTCATTCCAAAAGGGCAACTTTAAAAAACGTTTTTCATCAGAAGAAACAAGACTACTTTCTCCCACAAGTTCTATTTCACCTCAAATAGTGGAACCAGACCTGATAGGTCTTTTGAAATTCTATGTGCTACAGTACTAGATTTATTTAAGAATTCATTGTGGAGGCCTCTATGCTCTTCGGTGGTTAGTTGTTTTCTTGCAGAAATTTCATTGTCCAACTAAGCAAAATCATCCATTCTAGAAGGGAAGGTAGCTTGCTCTCTGTTTATATACTAGTGGCTTGTCCTGTCAGTGTTGATAGGAGTGGTCTTGGCAGTTTATTTATTTATTTATTTATTTATTTCTCGCATTTATATGCCGCCCCCTCTCCCGAAGGACTCGGGGCGGCTCACAAATA
>JANHFM010005150.1:361202-378990 GCA_032468115.1 Grayia smithii | reverse complement strand
GAAAGAAAGAAAGAAAGAAAGAAAGAAAGAAAGAAAGAAAGAAAGAAAGAAAGAAAGAAAGAAAGAAAGAAAGAACAGGATCGCACCTGACTGAGAAGCGCTGAGACAGAAGGTCCCGGTGATGGCAAGGAGGCTCACCCAGGAAAGGAGTCTTCGTACCGGCTTCATGCTTGTTTATTGTAAAATCTCGCTCTCTATTTATTTCAATAGTTCTACTGTTGCGGCGGCGTACGAGAAGCCCCGAAAGGACGAGGATGTCTCCTCCTCAGCTCCGGGGTCGCGACGCTCGCATGGCCTCCGCGACTTGGTTCTCCTGAGCCGGGACGACGCTAGCCAGCAGTTCGCTCCCTTTCCTCCCGAGGTGTGAACAGGCGGGTCTGGCTCCGGCGCGCGGCCCCGAGCTCCGAGGGGCGCCGAGGAAGTTTCTCCCGAGCCACAATCCAAGGACGCCCAAAAGTTACTTCCCCGATCAAAATCCGTCGGTGTGCCCGCAATTTCTTTTCGGAGCCGGCTGGCTTTTATCCCTGCCTTCACTCTCCGTGTCCCCCCGGTCTTTCAAGCGAAGGGGGGATGGAGGGATTCGTGCGGGGGCGTTAGTTGATGTTCCCGTCTCCCCCTTTCCTTCCGCTTCTTTCTCTCGCTTGCAGCAGCTGCTGAGATAGGAAAATCACTTCCATTGACTCCCGGAGCTCCAGCGGCTTCGCCGATTAACAAACCAAACTGCCCCCCCGCCCCCCCCAACACAAAGGGGGGAGGAGGAGGAGGAGGAGACGATGGGTTGGACCAACTCAATCCAACCCCGCCTCTTCTTTGCCGCTTAACTGGAGAGGCCACGCCCTCTGCCCGCCTCCCTGCCCAGCGTTCTGGGATCAGTCGTTCTCTTCCTCCTTCCCCCCTCCCTCGCGCCATCAAAATACCCGGGAAACACCTGTCACTAGAACCGGGCGCGTGCATTCGTCGGGGCGCGCGGCTGCTGCCCGCAGGTTACCATGGAGCGATGCAAAGGCAGCCGCTGCCAGTAAGCGCAACAATGTGCCTTTTGGAGCAGGCAGGGGACGAACACGATTTTGTGTCTTGTGCGCGCTCTGTTTCTCGCTTAACACTTTTCTTGCAGATTTATTTGTTCCGTCGGAGTTTCAAATCAAGGGGGGTTCTCTCTGTTACAACAATCCGTTTCCTTTCCCATTCCCGTCCCTAACGCTAGGCACAATCCGATCCGATCCGATCCATAATCATTCGGAAGAAAATTTCTCTAGATGGTCAATAGGATCGCATCTTCGGCGTTTTGCGAACTAGAAAAAAGAAAGAGAACACGGCGTGAGGCTGATTCCCATCTTCATCCCGCAGTTTTCTTCTCTATTGAAGGCGCAGTTTGTTCCATGACTTGGATTTGTCCCGAAGAGTGGAGGCAAATACTGTAGCAAAAGGCTTGAAAGTTTAAAAAGTTCTGTTTTGCCGGCAGAAAAGAGAGAAGTGAAACAAGAAGCGGCTAACAGATTATGCCAAGGCTTTTCTGAAAGAGCCTCGATCCTTGGAAGCAGCGCGAATACAGCTGCAGAAAGGGCGATTGGCAACGGTCTCTGCCCCCCTCCCCCGGCTGACTTTTTTTCGCGGCGAACTATGGTAGAAACCTGACATTCCGAAGAGTCGACGCTGCAGTTTGCCGGGCGACGATTTTTCTAAAAACTCTCCCTTTACAAGCAAAACATTCAGCCTGGTTTACGGACAGCCTCCAAACAGACTAAAAGCTTCAGATAGGGAAACTATACATCCTTTCTTGTAGAATGTATCGTTTGGGAAGTGGGGGGAACGTGCAAGATTCGAAGGAAGGTGTAAAGGTTCGTGTGCTTATACATTTATTAATAATACATATTAATGTATTATTATTACAAACGGTGCATAGACTTTTTCATTCTCCTGACATTTGCTTATTTTTCTTTTAAATCTTAGAGGAACAATCTCCCTGTTATGTATAATATAAATAACGAAATGCTGTGGATCTTTTAAGATTGGTTCCATTTTGTGTCCTCATGGTGTTTGAAATGGACGGACAGGCCATAGTACCAAAACAGTTGTCTGGTTTGCAGCACCTGCTTGCAACACCTACTGCATATATTGGTCTCACATAATAGCTATAATTCAAATAAATATTTGCTCTCTTTTATTTACTTCCATTCTGTTCTTATCTTTGCACTTTCCCTCTGCTTTTCCTGAGGACATAAGGTAAGTGAACTTCGATGAAACAGCCTGCATGAGGAACATCACAAGCTTCTGAGCACAAGTATGAGACCATAACTTTAGACATACTAAGGTTCCATTGTGCACTGAATTTCATTGAATCCAAAGAACTAGAATTAAATTAAAACTGCTGCAAATTGGGCAGATGCACAGCTGAAATAAAACTGGAGGGTTTACATATTTCCCAGGTTTTGGTGTCCTGCTGTAAACAAGATAAGGCAATTTGGAAATATGGCAAAAAGACACATGGAAATAATTTCATAGTCATTCCTAATGGTCTTGTTTTAACGAAGCTTTTATTTCAGAGAATAAAAGAACAGGTTGTGTTTTCCATTACAAATTCATCCAACTCTGTCATATTTAGTCAGTCTAATGGGTTTTCCCACTTGTCTTAATGAAAAAAACAAATTCACACTACAGTATAGTAATTAAGTACCTATTGTAACTGGTGTAATTCTTCAGTTTCCTTCTATGTTGTTTCCCTTGTCTCTTTTCCAAGACTGTAAATTTCTTTTATAAATAAAAGTAAATATGTATGATAATAATATGGAAATGCAGGATTCACTAACATTCGCAATCACAAAGATGTGCAAAATTGGAAACACTTGTCTTGATTCATCCTGAAATTAACTAACTCAGATTCATTTCCATTTTTCCTGATCTGCAGGAACTCTTAAAAATATAGAAGGATCTCATTTGTTGAACAGGTAGCATGGGGTTGAGTGAGAGGCAGATTATAAGTCATGCACTCAAATGTATTGCTGAACCATGATAGTCACTAGCTAATCATAGGCCTCTCATTCTCTTTCCACATCTTTACCTCACAGGATTATTGTAAGAATTAAAATAAAATTATGCCCATGTCTGCTTTTGGAAGGGAAAGAAACAGCACAATAGTGATGCACTTGGTGTAAAAAAATCAAACTGTGTGTCTATGAATAAGCCATTTTTGTTTAACATTCCCCCATATTAATCTGCAGTTACATATTTAAGTTATCAGGCAATTTCTCCAGTTTCTGCAAGTTACAATACACAGAGCACTGTCCTAAATGATGTGAACTTCCACATTTGCTCTGCCAAGGGCACAAATGAGCACCTTGTGACCTCCATATGTTTTAGACTATAAATGTCACACCACATATACAGAGCACACACAGAATACTACCTTTTATGTTCAAACTATTTGGAAAGGGGACAATTGCTTACCTTTCACATATTGGGAGCCTACTTGCACCTATGTTGGGTCTGAGACAGAATGGAGATTTTTTTAGTGGCTACTGCAGCAATTTAGTAAATCATAGGAATTGGATTCATGAATCATGATGAAAGACGGAATGGAGACCATGGCCTTTATTACACAGTTCATGATCTCTTTACCGTCTCAGAGGGTCATTGATTAATGCTTCAGGAGATATTACAATGGCCTAGATGATGAATACAAGATATTTCCCAAGAATGTTTGAAGGCTGGACTGTTCAAACCAGCATCCATATCGAGCCTGAAAGTTCTGACACAAGCTTATTGCAATAGCATACTTCCTGAAATCATTTGAATCCTGTTAAATACTTCTTTTGTTAATTTCTTTTTAGGAATAATGCTATTTGCATCTGTTATACAAATCAATGCTGCATATGAACACAAATTAGACATATCGATTTATTTTTCATCAGCTGCTTTACTTTTCATGCTTTATCCTGGATAGACTGGAAAATTAGGAATTTATTGGCAAGAAATTGTATAGTAACAGAAAAAAACGTATGAGCACGTTAAAGGGATTAATGGTGGATGGAAAAGAGAACATGGTTGGAAATAATTGAAGAATGGACAGGGAACTCAGAAATGTCAGTGCTGGAAACATTAAATAGGAAAATGGGTTTGCATAGAATGTCACAAAAAAGAAGATGAACACCTAAGAATCCTTCCTTCACATTTTTAATGATTATCATCTATTAGATATAATTTCAGTTTAGAATATGAATAATACATTTTATGGACATATTCTATACTGTACTTAAGATTGTAGCAAGAAGAAAAGGTACGCTTTTTCTGCATTGAAGCCTCTTAAAATATCTAATAATGTGAAGATCTGAAATAAACCTTTTAGAGTAATGCAGTACATTACACTAATTTTGTTTGAGCTGTTCACTGTGTCAAAATCTGTCTGGTTTCTTTACATCTTTTCTAGGGAACAAGGCTTTTCTTGCCTGTAATTGTTCACTACAGAAAGTTATTCAAGACAGAAGATAAATGCAAACAAGCCAATCTGAGCCTTCCCTGAATTCAGTTTTATTGCAAACTAATTCACACTACAGTTAATGCATAGATGCATGAGAACAATGCTGACAATCCAGAGACTTACTGAGAAAGGAAGACAAGAGCCAGGACAAATGCTTACTAAAGGAAGCTGACTGTTTTCTGGAAAGTGTATCCTAAGCAACCCCAGCAACGGAACAAAGGGAACTGCAACTTGATGAGTTACCTGCTGCAGAGGCCTGCTCTGTAATGTGGCCTATTAGAACAGCTGTCCAACAAACCAGAGAGCCTCTAATGTGCTTACAAGGAATCAGTACAGTAATGCCTGCAACATCAAGCATGATAACTATTTAACATAATTACTCTATATGGTCTTTACCAGTGTTATAGCAAAGATATTCATTGTGAAACTGTCTTTTTAAGTCTCAAGTTTGCTGTTGATATACTTTACTTAGACTTCAGGCTTACTTCTTGATAAGAGAAAGCAATATGGGATAGAGAGTACTGCCACCAGATGGAGTCACAATTAGCCAACCAACTGCATTCAAACTACAGTCCTTAATGGAATGACATCTACCTGGTGGGAAACATGCAGTGGGATACCTCAAGGTTCTGTCTTGGGTCCATTGTTCTTCAATATCTTCCTAAACAATCTAGATGAGGGGGTAAAATGGGAGTCTCATTAAATTTTCAGATGACACTAAGCTTGGGGCAAACACTTTGGTAGACAGACTCAAAATTCAGAAGGACAGACTTGAACATTGGATCATAGTCAACATGATGCAGTTCATTGCTGAGAAATGCAAGATCCTGCACTTAGGCAGGAAAAACCAAACAAACACATACAGATAACAACACTGGCTCAATAGTAATAGCTTATATTTAAGTGATGTCCTAGTGAATCACTAAAGTATAAGCCAGCAGTGTGCTGCAGCTGCAAAAAAAGTCAATGCAGTCCTAAGCTGCATCAACAGAGGGATAGCATCAACATTACAAGAAGTGATAGTACCCACTCTATAGTGCATTAATGAGACCACACTTGGAATACAGCATCCAGTTCTGATCACTATGATAAAAACAAATGCTGAAACTCTAGAAAGAGTGCAGAGAAGAACAACTAAGATGACAAGGATACTGGAAGTAAAACATATGATGAACGATTGAGGGAGCTAAGTATGTGTAGCCTAATGAAGAGGAAGATTAGAGGTGACATGATAACTGCCGTGCAGTACTTGAGGTACTGTCACAGAGAACAGCGTGTTGATGAGGCAGGACAAGAAGCAATGGCTGGAAACTCATTATAGGTTGGACTAGAAGACCTCCAAGGTCCCTTGGACTTATGAGTCTATGTTTCAATGTATGAAAGTTTGTTCTCCATCTTTGTCCTGAACTGCTTTGGTAATATAGATGAGAAATCTTTCCAAAAGCTAAGGAAGATAGTGTGATTGGAAAACCTCCAGGTTTCCATCCTCCAATATCCTAGGAATATTCCTAAAAAGTGGGACATAAAGCTAATGAGAGTTGCATATGCATTGTGGCCAGAGATAGCCCTTCTCTCCTGACACCTTTTCCCACCCTTGACGCAATCCTCTGTGAACTCATTATAACTCAACCTTCATTATTCACTGAAAAGAAAGTATTACAGTTTGCCATGAAATATTCAATTTCACTCATGCTTCAGGTTAATACAGCTACTCTTAAACAATTTGCTATTACGGTAGCAGTAAGCACCTTTTGGAAGCAATGTGTTTGCATTTCAAAATGATATTTAAAAAATAGTCTGGTTTTTGTCATCCTTGACATATTTTATACTCTATTTGTATCTATTATTGTACTCAGTTTTGATTTTTTTTTTACAGAAATGTTTTACAGAAAATTCTTTTAAATAAAAACCCTCCCTCCTCCTCCATCCCTAACCCTCCCCCCTTCCCTCACCCCCCTCCCTTGGTTTCCCGGAGCAAATACATGAAAAAAATAAATAAATAAAAAGGAAAAAACACTACTTAATCTAACATAAATTTACTATCTATAACTAATCTCAACTTTCTGTACTTCCCAACTCCCTTATACCATTATAAAAACAATTCACTCATATGCTATTTGCAATTTTTTAGTCCCATATTTGTTTTGAGTGTACTCAATCCATCTTTGCCAGTCCAAATAATATTTTTCTTGTGTGCAGTCCTTCAAATATGCTGAAACCAGTCCCTTAGATTTTGAAGCCATTATATTCTTATGCCTGGACCTTGTTTGCCTTCAATCTTTGATCTTGGAGGATTAAGTGAAGTATGCCATATTTTTCTGGGTGTCACATCACATGTCCTCCTACATCCTCCTATAACTCCTCCTACAACTTTAAATACCATGCCTACTTTTGGCATTTTCTAGTATTCTACACTTTTTTTCTTATCGGGAAAAGAATACTTGCTGTAGGAACAAACCTCAAGTGCCTCTTTGGTGATGGGGTATTTCTCCAAGCTGGAGATCACTTCCAGTACTGCCACCATATTATGTATCTGTGGAGAAAAATGAACAGAAAGTAAGGATACCTTTTAGAGAAAAGCTTATGCTTTAGCTACATCATGTTATGTCACACTGGACAGTAGAGCTGTGTCAGTGGACTGCCTGGAATTCCCTACATGAGAATTGAAATATCTGAGGCAGGTAGTGTCAAAAGATGATGCTTTTTCTGCTGAAAATATATTTGCCTAGAACTCTTTTTTCCTGCTTGGGGTTGCCTACTTTTTTTTTTATAGTAAATGAAAACATTTCTAATTCTCTGGGTTTCTTCAGTGTCACCCTGTAGACACATGATGTAAATAGTTTGTTTCTGGTATACTGCATTTCATTTTATTCTGATACTCTAAAATTAATTATTGCCAGAATTGGGATTTTATTCTCAAACTTAGTTATATAAAGCAGCTTAATTATTCTACATGAAGAATGGCTTGAAGGGATGTCCAATAAATAAAACACATAACTAGATTTGTCACAAATAAGATGTCCTTGGTCCACAGCATTGGCTCCAAAAATTAAGGTAATTATGATCATTTCTCTGAACGTTACCAGATGCCATGACACCAGCTCAGTGACCTACATTATGAAGCTGTACCTCCTTAACTCTGCATGCCATTATCAGGACATGTTCATACACACATATGTAACTAAACACATTCCCATTATTTTTATCTTCTTCCTAATGACATGCAACACAAATCTGCAGCGGATACACTCCCAATTAATAGTAGCAGCCCCCAGAAGGAGTGAAGCACTAAATTGGAGCATTTTTTAAAAATGAGTGTTCAACTATTCTGTCCCTTACTGTATAAAACATTTATGAAAAAGACCGCTAAGGAAGAGAGTATTGCGAAGTTACCAACAGAAAAAGTAAATTAAATGAATTAATAATCTATGGCTGGCAATAGTGAGGCACTTTTATTAAGACCAACTAAAAAGACTTAAGTTCATCAGCAACTTATTTTTTTTATAAATAATTCTACTATAGTATATAAAGATTGGAGGTATCTTAGAGATTGCATAGTCCAACCTAGTGCCCAGTAAAGAAAACCACACAATTCTTTTGAATTTATTTACCAAACTGTTGCCTACAGTATGGATTCTACTGTACATAGCACTAAGGCAGAAAACATAAATGAGGGTCTGTAGTATACTACGTATTTTTTAAAAAATATTTATACATCACCTATTTTATAAAAATGTGGTTTAAAATTTAAAAAGGAGAAATCATCGGCTGAGAATGAAGATGAGTAGGAAAAGACAAGGAAATAAATGTGTTTTAACACAATTATTTTGCTTTATTTAGTGAGGCTGGGGTCATCTCAATCCACAAGAGGTGCAAGATATCACTTCAAACTGCCTGGAGGCAAAAGTTACCACATAGGGACAAATGGTGTGTCTAGATCAGGGGTGCTTAAATCTGACCCACGGGGCCAGCCTGGAAATAGCAAAGGACCAGGCCGCAGTGCCTTTGGCAGCCAAAATGCTGCCCTCTCCCCCGCACCCTGTTTTGGGCAGTGAAGTGCTGCAGGAGGCTATGCAGGCCAAAAACGGGATGCAGCGCAGCCGTGCGTGGCCCCCGTGCCCCGGTTTGGCCGGCAGAGTGTTGCAGGTGGATGTCCAGGATGAAAATGGGGCACGGGCCATGTGCGCCCCCCACGCCCCGTTTCGGCCGGCAGGGTGCTGCAGGAGGTGTCCATCCCATCTCCTTCCCCCCCCGATAACTACAATGCTGATCTGGCCCTCGAAAAAATCCAGTTTGACACTCATGGTCTAGACAGACACACAATACTTTCCACAATACCAAAATCGTATTAATCTATCTGCAAAAAAAGTTTAATGCTTGTAAAAAGACAACAAATGAAAATCAGTATAGCATTTAAGGTATTCTCAGAAGAGGATTGAGAAAATCAGGTTTACAGGTAATCTTCAGCTTATAACCACAATTGAGCCCAACATTTCTATTGTTAAATAAGATATTAGTTAAGTGAGTTTTGCGACCTTTTTTGCCACAGATGTTAAGTATAACTACAGCTGTTAAGTTAATAACAAGGTTGTTAAGTGACTGTGGCTTCTTCATTGACTTCACTTGTTAGAAGGTCGCAAAAAGTGATCAAATGATCCTGGGACGCTGCAACCATCATAAATATGTGTCAGTTGCCAAGCATCTAAATTTTGATCAAGTGACCATGAGGAATGCTGCAATGGTTGTAAGTGCTAAAAACTGTCATGTCACTTTTTTCACTGCCACCGTAACTTTGAACGGTCACTAAATGATCTATTGTAAGTTGAGGACTACCCGTACTTCTGTTTTACCATGAAAGCTCCTTGAGTGATTTTGGCCTGTCACTCTCTCTCAATGCAGCCAACTCATAGAGGTGTTGTAATAAGGAAAAGAACTTGGAGGGAGCACTATGTATGCTATGTGTGCTCTACATTTATGGAAATAGTCATTTTAAATTAGGGTAAAGATACATGGCATGTAAACAGTCCTGTTGTAGAAGAGCCAATTGACTCTTGCAGGCTTCCCTTAAGCTTTTATTCTGAAGAACAGTGTAGCATAAATTAAACAAGTCAATAAACAGTCCTAGAATTGAAAGGAAAAAATGGCATAACTTCCTAATGTATCTTAAGAATACATATGTCTGGTAAAGTGTATACTATCCTTCAAACATTTGAAGGATAAGTCACATACTTAAAATAAGAAACCGAAACGTACATAAACATGCAAATATATTCAGACTTTCTTGAGAGAGAATGAAAGCTTAAGGGAAGCCTGCAAGTGTTAATTGGCTCTTTTATAACAGGACTGTTTACATGCCGTGTATCTTTACCCTGATATAAAGTGACTATTTCCATAAACCTAGAGCACAGTAGAGAAAAGCACATCCAGACTATCTCTTTTACTTACTCACAGTGATACAAAAGAACTCATAAACACAGCCTCTCTACTTATGGCACCTGAAGGAACAACTGCCAAAGAATAATGAGTAGTAAGTAACGCAAGGGCCTGATTTGAAATATGGCAAATGATAAACTCCCAAGAATTCTTAACAAAGGCCAGCAAAGTGGTTTTAGTTCAGCTTAATATAATTGTCAGTATAAATATTCTGAATGTTATGCCTAACAAATTTTGAGAATAATTTGTTTCCTTAGCTCTCGTCTATATGGGTCTCTTACTTGGGATGTTTCCATGCAGATAAACATAATTTTATGCACTTTTCATTGGGCCTCGTTTTTTTCTCTAATGCAAAATAAGCAAATTATATACATGATATACCAGAGGAGTAATTTACAACAGTTACTGTAGTTACTCACCAGAGCTACTGCACTATCAGACAAAATGTTTTAAGTAAAAGATAACATTTTTTTATTTTCCTAGAAGGTATAATAAATAAAAATAAATTCATTATAATAAGTTTATATTGAATAAGAAGTCCAAAGATTCAGGATAAGTAAGCTTTGCTTAAATAATATCCATCTCGCCCCTCAAAAACAGCATTATAAGACCAGCATAGAAAGGAATAGTTGCAGGAAATTCAGGCTGGGTGTGGAGGAATTAGGAGATGCTGCAAGCTGAAGTAATAAATAATTTTATAAATTTTCAAGGAGTACAGCTCAGGACCCTGCTCTACAAATATATTGGGACTGGAAGTACTAAAACAAAAATGGCAGTAAAATTTCCCTGCTCAGACCCATAGAATATGATTGTACAAAGCGGATTCACACACACCTGGAAGATTAAGGACAATACACAAAAGCAAAGCAAGGCTAGGCAAAGAAAAGATGCTCTTATATTAGAACAGAACGCATAGATGCTCTGAGAAAAAGAGACGAAGTATTTCAAGAAGCCCTTAAAACAGAAAATCTTAGCCCAAACCATCACAAGCCACCCTCCTCAGCCCCAGCAAATAAATACCAAATTCTTGCTCACTGTCTAGCTCTGAGCATAGCATACCTACACAAGGTATGCTATTCTGCTATTCTCTAGCTCTGAGAATAGCTCTGAAGAAGCAAAAAAGGGGAGGAAAATATGGTGTCAGACAGAAAACACTATATGTTTGGGTAACTGGGGGAAGAGAATGAAAGTACAGTAAATGATCAGCAAAGGACTAAAAATAAGCTTCAGGCAACATTAATTATTGGGCATTACAGAATACAGTTCAGAAGATTATAAAAGATCCAAAGAGACTCCAGAAGGGGACTGTAGAGAAGAAGCTTGGTCAATCTTTTTCTTGCACTATCTGCTTTTTGGCAAAATATGGGAGAGGAGGGGAGGGTGAATTGCTCCAGTAGCCATGCAAATGGAGGAAGAGAAGGAGAGAAGCCAACAAGAGGGTAGAGCTTTCAGAATCCGAACTTTCCTGCTACCATCCCGAACAGAAGTATGATTTGCTTAGATAAAGCAACCTATAGGCTGACTGTCTCTCTCAGACCCCCACAGATACATCCACACCTAACTACAGGAATCCTACTACCCCTAAGCAGGATAAAAGATGGTTCTCATTCTCCCTAATCCTTTACCAAGACTTCTAGAACCGGGTGCCCTACACATGTGGTGGACTACAATCCACCATACTTAAGTCAGCATGGTTAATGTCACCTGGGACTAACAGGGACTCTGGAGTAATAGAAAAACAGACAAGTAGTTTGAGACAAGCAGCCCATTCCCTGGACATATCAACGCTTTACTCACATTGCTGTTGGGGTCGATGGCCTGCAGCAGCCGGTCCCTGATCTGCTGCGGGGACGGTCCCGGAGCCGCTGTCATTGCCTCCCTGGGGGAGGAAGAGCCCCGGGCCCAGCAGATTGGGGGCGAGAGGAGGCCCCACCGTCCTCCCCTCCTCCCTCCCTCTCTTTCTCACTCGCCGGCCTCGCCGCGGGGCAACTGGAGCCGCATGTTCCGCCGGGCTCAAGCGCCCCACCAGCCAGGGGGAGGAAGGCTATCACGACTGCTCGAGAAGAACGGGAAGAAAATAGCCTCGCCCGACTCGTCCTAGACCCACCGGGGCCGCCGCTCTGCTCCGCTCGGCTCCACCGAGGAGACGGAGGAGGAGGCCGAGCTCAACTGTGGGCAGGAGCCAGCCCCGCGCAGTGCATCCTGGGACACGCCCGACGCTGACGGCGCCCGACGCACAGACGCAGAACGTCGCGTCTGTGACGTCACGACGCAAGGCGTCGGGTACTCCCGCCAAGAGGATTGAGTTGCTTGGAAGTGGGGGCGGTGGGGGGGGGGAGGGGAGGAAGGGTGAGAACTCGGCATTCTGCTCGTTCAGTGCGTGTCCGCGATAGGCGCTCGCAGGCGGGAAAAGTCGGAGCCATCCGCGCCTGCGCAGAAGATCCCGCGGAGGTGGCTGGAGACGGGTAGCGGGGAATAGATTGAGGCGGCGGAAGGCTTTAGAAACGGCAGAAAGGCGGGAAAAGCGCCTCTTCTGTCACTCGCGCTGGTTGACCAGATAGTTTTGATTATTTTAATTATATCCCGTTTGCATAGTACGAACATATTTTTCTGTCTTCGCGTTTCATACTCGTTATGTCAGATCTATTTCCTCTCATCTTGCTAGTAATGAAACCGGTCCTCACTTTATTTACGAACTGGTAACAAATGATAATTCTGGAGGGATAAAACAGGCGTCTCTTCTGAGAGGCGGCTATATAATTTGATCATTATTTAGCCCTATTAATAAAATTATTTCTCGCGCGATCATCTTGGAAGGTGGAGAACGTTTTCTCTCCAAGATTTTGTTTCCTCCTTAGTGGGCACCATTCCAAGTTTGAATGCAGCTGTCACTTTAATCCGTTTTTCTGTTCCAGCACAGCTACTCAGAGACGCACTTTGCTGATCAACAGAGTTTCCCCAACTACTGGAAGCAGATAAGTTATCTAAGCGAGCAAAAAGATAACCAAAATGATGTTGCAGTCCTTCTGAATAATCTTCTAATATGGAAAAGATAACAGGTGAAAAGGACCAAACAATGAGCTATGGAGAAAAGCAGCACTTTCATTCTTTCAGTCATATAACTCCTCTTACTATTTTTTTTTTGTAACTTAAAGTTTTTTTGTGATTTAAAGGCATTGATCAGCTGATTTTCATCCATCTTGTGTTGGATTATTGCTAGTATAAGGAAAACAGTTTGGGGGAAGAATCTAATATGGCAGTTCTTGATCATTGAAATTCATGTCCTAACTCTTGGGAGTCAGTCATTACTTTGTCCATTAGTCATTACTTTGATCTTCTGGATTTGGGCACCTCATTGTTTCAGCCCACCCCCACTTGCCACTCCATATTTACAAACCTCTGCATAAAAGGATCATATGTAGCACTAAACTGAGTGAAGACATCATATAGTTCATTAAACACATCACAATCACCAGAAATGTCATGTGCTAGGCAAGTTTGTAAACAGTTTACATTCTACTCAAAAACGGATGTTCTCTGTTTCAGTTAGCCGTTGACTTCAGTATATTTGAAATATCCTTTGAACACAGCACATTTACCCTCGTCATTCAGATAATGGCAGATTTCCCAAAATATAGACGTATGCCATAACAATCAGTAATTCAGCATCAGAGTGTTTTGTTCTCTTATTAGTGAAACCACCAATATGATAAAAATGAAAAATGAGCTTATTTCGAGTACATTGTACAGGTAGTTCTCAACTTAACACAACTGAGCCCCAAATTTATGTTGCTAAGTGAAACATTTGTTAAGTGAATTTGGCCCCGTTTTATGACTTCTTGCCATAATTTTTAAGTAAATCATTGCAGTTGTTAAGTTAGTAACACAATTGTTGAATGAATTTGGCTTACCCATTGATTTTGTTTATCAAAAGGTCATCACACAACCCTGAGAAACTGGAACTGTCATGAGTCAGTTGCCAAGCATCTGAATTTTGGTCATGTGACCATGGAGGTGCTGCAATAGTGTGAAAAACGGTCATAAGTCACTTTTCAGTTTCGTAACTTTGAATGGTCACTAAATGCAGGATCCAATCTGGCGCCACGTGTGGGGCCAACCCAGATTAGATTCTGCAACATTATTCTGGGGTATATATATTTACCTTCATTTGGCCACTAAATGAACTGTTGTAAGTCGAGGACTACTTGTATTAACTCATTTTTGAAGTAGTTCTAGTAACCCTTATAAAATGCAGTCAGTCTTGGATTTTGCCTAAAGTCCAGTCCTCAAGTATGTTAAACACAGTAATCTAATGGAATAACAAAGAAGTACTAATACAAGTCATCAAATCTTGCTTTTCTTTCTCCATCTCTATTAAGAGGGTCCTGATCAAGCATATATATGTTTATCTGAGTCTATAAATTTAATTCAGGAAAGCATTCTTTTCTAATTCTGCTTATTCCCAAGAAAATATGGTAAATAATCATAAAATACCAACAAAAGTAAACATTTTCTCATGAAATGTTGTTTTGTGAACACAAAATGTTGAACATATTCAGATTATTATTAGAAACAAAGGAATAGTCCTCTTAAGAGAACAATATAGAGAGAATGCAAACAGATTTGTTTTAGATACTGAGAATATAAACTTGTTGAAAGCATACAGAATAGAAAGACTGAGAAGTCATTACTATGACAGTATACGGTATATTGGCCATCAGGATGTAAAATGTGGATAGTACTTTCAAATGCAAATTATAACACTTTCACAGACAACTCAGAATTAATGGGAAATTTCAATCTGTTGAAACACCTGACTTCCCTATCTGGCAGCTGCATCTGAAAAGTTCTAGACTGATATGTTGTCCTTCTGCCTAGGATTGGCACTCCAAACATCAGTCTTATTCACAGAAAGAATTGATGAAGTCCAAAAGGCAGAAATGTTACAAGTAAATTTAGGTGTTGTCTTAAAATTAGTAATGGGGGGATATAAAACTCATGCGTAATGCATTATATAGCAAATTCGGAAATGTCAGTAAAGTTTGAGCAGAAATTCTGAAGGAATTAAGAACTGAGGGATGGAAGAGCTTATGAATTGAAATATTTAATAGCAATAGACTTATATATTGTTTTACAGTGCTTGTAAAACATATTGTTGAGGGCAATATGCTAACTCTAAGCCCCCAACAATCTGGGTCCTCATTTTACCTACCTTGGAAGGATGGAAGGCTAAGTCAACCTTGAGCCTGGTGAGATTTGAACTGCCAAATTGCAGGCAGCCAGCAGTCAGCAGAAGTAGCTTGCAGTACTGCACTGTAACTACTGCACCACAACAGTTCATTAATGATCACATATTTTATCCACAGGTAGTTCTCTATTTATGACTAGAATTGGGACCAGGATTTCTGTTGTTAAGGAAAGCAGTTAAATGAGTCTCACCCAATGTTATGAACTTTTTGCCATACTTAAGCAAATCAATGTAGTTGCTAAATAAATCAGGTGGTCATTAAATGAATCCAGCTTCCCCTATTGACTTTGCCTGTTGGAAGCTGGCTGGGAAGGTTATAAATGGTGGTCATATGACCCCAGAATGGTGCAACTTTCATAAATACATGCTAGTTGCCAAGTGTCCAAATTGTGGTAATAGGACTGTGGGGATGCTACAATGGTTAAGCGCGAGTATCCATTATAAGTTATTTTTTTCCAGTGTGATTGTAACTTTGAACTTGTAGTAAACATATGGTTTTTAAGATGAGGACTACCTGTATGAAAATGAAAAATAAAAGATCTCTAGATATTCAGGGTGGCTGCTTAGGAACATTTCATGATATAGTACAAAAGAGGAATTGAAACATTAAGAATTATTTGGGTATATCAGATAACATTAAAAAAAAGTCTTTGAAAAAAAGGGGGTTTCCTGGATGCATCTATCCAATGTTCTTCTCAATGTGCAGAAATCACTTACGGTAACTGCCTTCTTCCAGGATTTTCCCCTAATTTCCCAGTTTATTTCAGAGCTGCAGACCAAAATTATTCCTTTAGGACCAAAAAACATCTCCTATGCTACTTCTTTTTTAAGACGACCCAGATATGTTTACTTCTACTTTCTTACTTTCCTGTTTTGATTATTCTGGAGCTTGTTTATCAGCTAGGCTTTGAGCAAGGGGGATATATATGGGTATATCTTATTTTAAATTATTATAATCTGTCTATTGTTTTTAATGCTTTGTGAGCCGCCCCGAGTCCTTCGGGAGAAGGGCGGCATATAAATAAAATGAATAATAATAAATTAATAATATATGAATCAGTGGAGTTCACTATTCCCCCAAGCTATTGTTTTCATACATTGTACCTTCTAAGGTTTGACCCAGTTCAGCAGTTTGGCTAGTCCTACTACAATGTACCACACTTAGCGGCACCTTATCCCAAAAGTGCTTTTTCAAAAAACAACTGTACTTCCTTTGTTTTTTTCCTTGAAGACATTTGGCTTCTCATCCAAGAAGCTTCAAGGAAAAAACAAAGAAAGTTCAGTTGCCTTTTGAAAAAGCATCTTTGATCTGGATGACTGAGAATCTCTATAGACATTGCCTTATCCAGTTCACATAGGAATTATCTGTTGTATTGGAAATTGTCTTTTGTTGTGTCTTCATTCTGGAACCTTTCCATGTGGTTCATAGACTGATATCTTCCTGGGGAAAACTTTGTTCTTTCAGCCTCTTTTGATGAGTCTCACATATTCCTTCATAAATATTTATTTATTTATTTATTTTATTTCTATTTATATCCTGCCCTTCTCCGGAGACTCAGGGCGGCTTACAGTTTCGAGAACAACTCAAGTGCTCAGCAAATTCCTTCATTCCTTGTCTATGCCTCCTTCCAAGCGGCGTTTTTTACAAAGTCAGCTTATTGCCCCCCAACAATCTGGGTCCTCAGTTGACCTACCCCGAAAGGATGGAAGGCTGAGTCGACCTTGGGCCTGGTGAGATTCGAACCAGCACTAATTGCAGGCAGCTGGAACTAAGTGGAATCACTTTGCCAGAGCACTAATGAAGTGCGCCACTGAGGCTCTTTTGAATCTGTTGAACGACTAAAGTTTTCTTTTGGCGGATATCTGTAGGAGAAGATCAGGCTGAACTGGAAGGTGGAGTTAAACGTGTCATCAGTTTGGAATCATTGCATTGCCACAAGAACATAGAATAACAGGGTTGGAAAGGGTCTCGGAGGTCTTCTAGTCCAACCCCCTGCCCATTCCTGTATCACTCTGGACTTCCTTTGGATTTAATACACCTGATCATAGAAAGAATATCAGAGCTGGAAGGGACCCCAGAGGTCCTCCAGTCCAACCCCCCCCCATCCAAGCAGGAGACCCTATACCAGTGGTGGTGAACCTTTTTGGCACCAAGTGCCGAACATGGATGTGCTGCGTGCACTCGCGTGCCATCCCCCTCTGCGCGCACAACTGTGCCATCTGTCGCACGCGTGGCCCCCGCACTGCACACACAATCACACCATTTGCGCATGCGCAGAGCTGTCGCACAGGCGCCCCCCATGCTGCTTGTGCAACTGCACCATCTGTGCATGCGTGCGCTGCACACCAGTTGTCTCGCGCACACGCTCAAATGCGCACAAGCGCAGGACAGCTCCAATGACCAGCCGGGTCCCTGGAATTGCGCGCATGCGCAGCTACAGGTAAGTTTGGGGACAGCTTGCGTGCCCGGAAAAATGGCTGTGTGTGCCACTTCCGGCATGCGTGCCATAGGTTCGCCAGGAGAGCCAAGGTGGTGCAGTGGTTAGAGTGCAGCACTGCAGGCCACTTCAGCTGACTGCTAGCTGCAGTTCAGCAGATCAAATCTCACCGGCTCAAGGTTGACTCATCCTTCC
>JANHFM010005150.1:350466-361102 GCA_032468115.1 Grayia smithii | reverse complement strand
GCCCCTGACCTCCGCTCCTTCCGCCGGGAACTGAAAACATGGCTATTCGAACTGCTTGACTGATGGGACTCGGGTTTATTTATTTCTTTTTTTTCTTTCGCCTCTTTCCTCCTTTATTTTTATTCTTTTTTTGTATATTGTTTTAATTTCAATTTTTATTTTATTTGTGTCTTCTCTGTTCTGTTCTTAATTTATGTAAGCCGCCCCGAGTCTTTCAGGAGAAGGGCGGCAAATAAATTTAAATAAATAAATAAATATGGAAAATAGTGAAAGGTAGGACTGTTTTGCTTCCATCTTCTACTGTGCTGACCTGTTATGATAGGTAGGTAGGTAGGTAGGTAGGTAGACAGACAGACAGACAGACAAGACAGACACAGACAGAGAGAGGCAGATTCATTCTGCTCTAGATAGTAGAGTTCAACTTTTCCATATACCCAGTTTTACATCTCCATTCCAGCCTGAGCCAGTAATGCAACCAAAGTCTTTGTCCAATGCCCAAGGTTATAAGAAAATGGATGGGAAAGACAGACTGGAGTTCAATCCCAGCAAGACTGTTACTCCTCCATATAAGATACAGGAGAGCATCATTGTCAGACGGTGAGAAAGGGACAAAGAAACAGTTCCCCACTTCCAACTAAATTGACATTTATTTTTAGTGTTTTTAAATAAATATCTTCAAGAGACTAAAAGCATGAAAATGGGCTGGCCACATAGCAAGAACTGATGGCAGGTGGACCAAGGCATAGAATGGATCCCAGCTGATAAAACAGTGTCCATGAAAGAGATCTAAAACAAGATGGATCAATGAGATCAGCAAGTATTGCAGGCCCAATTGGCAAAAGAAAGCTCAGGGCCGTATTGGTTGGAAACATGAAAGAGGCCTTCATCCTGCAATGGACTAGAATGATGATATGAAGTAAGTAAATTATGCTTATTCCTACTGCACAGTAGCCTCAGTTTAACAAACGAATAGATTTACATACAGAGTGTTTTACAGTTCCTTAACTATCTTGCCTGCTTGCTTGCTCTCTCCCTCCCTTATCTCATGCAGTTGCTACTTATCAAACTTGGTTATTCTGTTAAACAGTACAGTAGTTTCACTTTCAAGTTGCTTTTAGCCTAGAGAGGTGATGAAAAAGAGGGAGTAACTCTTTCCTGAACTTCTTACAATACAAATCCACCATGCTGGTCAAGCTTTTCCTTACTGACCTCTGGTCTGTTTTTTGTAAATGCAGTCTATCCTTTTCAATGGTCTGTTCTGAAAATCTATCTCAATCTTGCTTGCCGTTACTGAGTTATACCACACATCCCTCCTTCCTTCAGGGATCTTCTCTCTGAGTGAGATGCCTGCTTTTTCCAGCAGCTTCAGTCCTAGCTCCTAAATTCACAGTCTCCGGTCCACACTGCACATACAGTGTAAACAACCTCCCTCATTGCTTAACCAATCTGCTATTACAGGTAGTCCTTGACTTACAACCATTCATTTAGTGATCGTTCAAAATTACAACAGCACTGAAAAAAGTGACTTATGACCAGTGCAACATCCCCATGGACAAGTGATCAAAATTTGGGCGGTAGGTAATTGGCATGTATTTATGACAACCGCACTGCACCAGGGTCATGCGATCACCATTTGTAACCTTCCCAACTGGCTCCTAGTAAGCAAGGTCAATGGGGAAAGCCAGATTCATTTAATAACTGCATGAATCACTTAACTACACTGATTTGCTTAACCACTGGGGCAAAAAGTCATAAAATGGAGCACTATAACTCACTGTCTTGTTTAACAATGGAAATTGTGGGCTCAATTGTGATTGTAAGTGGAGAACTACCTGTACACAAAATGCAGACTGCTTGCTCAGAGGTCTTAAGCAGACATGAACTTTTTAAGTGTCTACATGATACTTCGCACACAGTTTGAAATAAACAAAAATCTTAACCTTGGGATCAAATTGCAACTGCCATCTCAATTAAGGCAACACACTATGTTCCAGAGAGCAAGAACATTTTGTTTCTCAGCAATAGCACCCATCCATGAAAAATCCTCCCTCCAGAAATCCAGTTGGCTCCATCACCTTTAGGAAACTGTGTTATGCAGAAGCACGTTTATTTAGGATCTGTCATAATTAGACTCTTTGCTGTTATTTCCCTGGTTATAATTTATTAAAAGCATGGGGATAATTAGAGTTGTTATATAGAAGGCAGAGCAGAATTTTTGTACTTCCAGACTGACTTTTGAAAAAAAGTTGGCAGTCTAATTGAGAATTCAGCTAATCAGTTATCATTTAAGGGCAGGACACAGCTGTATAACTCAACTGTAAAAGTCAGATGAGGTTCATGAGAGATCTCTCTTAGAAATAAATCTACTGTTCTTATGTACCTTAGGATGAATTTTGAGGCTTTCTACTCAGAATTTTTCCTGATAGAAAAAAGTATGCCAAATCAGACTGGATTAAAAAGTCTGAGAATGAAGCATGACCAAACTCTGCCATACACAGTAATTAATCCCCTTTTTCTATTTTATGTAGCCCTAACAAAGGTAGAATTACGGAATAATCCTTCTTACACCTTTTGTATTAGAAAATATGTAACTATTACAGCATGAATTTTTACCTTACATTATGTGGTGAGTTTGTGCCTATCTAGACTCTGCGCCTCCAGATTTATTTATTTAAAACATTTACCTAGCCACCTAACTTATAAACAATTCTGGGTGTTTCCCAATCAATTATCCCTATTTATTTAGTATACTTAAGATAGTATCATCTAGGCAGTGGGCATGATTTTGGACAGACTGAAGGAGACAATGGAGGACGGGTTCCTGACATGCTAAAGTCCATGGGTTGCTAAGAGTCGGACATGATTTAATGACTCTTACAACTTGGGAGTTCAACAATTATAAAATACTTGTGGTAAAAATAAGTTTAAATTGAGTTAAATTAAAATCATACAACACAGCAATGATAATATCACCTATTCACCCCAAAGCCAGAACAATTTTAAGAAGCTTCTGGAATGCTACTTAAAAATAGGTGAGAATGACCTTAAGAGACAAGGGGAAGAGATCAGAGAAAAGGGGGGAGCCCAAAGCAAAATAACAGGGGGAGAAAGAAACTTAGAAAAAATCCATCCTAACTTATCAGGTAGTAAAAACAGATGGCAGGAGCTGTTAATGTAGCCTTAAAATAAACTAGAATTAGCGCATCTTTTTGTCTGGCCTACTTGGGAAGCTGACAACTATTACATAATGAAAACACCAATTTCACCTCCAAGAAAAAATTCCAGAGGGCAGGGGCCATCACAAACAACATGTAATTAGTATACCCTATAATGGCTATATATTTTTATACCAAGAGATAAAATAGGACAGACCTCTGAAACAGAACAGTAAGCTTACCTGTCAGGAGGGCCAAAGTTTTATGATTATTTTACTCAATTGTTGTATGCCATCTACAGTTGCTTTTTAAAAAAAAATGGGTGGCTATTCAATGATAAATAAATGAAGTTTTAGTTTTTTTAAAAAAAAATTAGACACTTTTCCACAGAAGTATAAAAACAATGAGATGTTTTAGAGACATCTAAAAGAGATGGAATTTAGAGATGGAATTTAGCTGAACACCTTCTCAACTTTCTCTGAAGTCAAATGAAAGCAATAGAATGCTTTCTGTTCAATGAATTACTTCTGAAACCCTAAAAAGCAAGGAGGTATTTCCATGGGCAACAGAGTAGGAGCCTATAAAATTTCTAGGTGGTTGGTAATTAAACAAACCCATCTAGTGGATGTCCAATAAACAGTTGGCTTCCTACTGGTTAAAATTAAATTACTATGAATAAGTCTCTATGGAGATTCTCAACTATCCATGTCATGGTTGTCCCAAAGGTGCTTTTCCAAAAAGGCAACTGGACTTTCTTGTTTCTTTCTTTGAAAACGTTTCGTTTCTCATCCAAGAAGTCCAGATGCTTTCTGGAAAAGCACCTTTGGGACTACTGTGAATAAACTGTTGCTGTACAAGTGTCATGATTCCTTAAACAAGTTTAAGATTCACATACCATATTCAGTCCACAACTACATTTTGTTGAGAATGTCCAAATGGCCTATTTATACATAGCTAAGCCATAGACAATGGCAAACTACTTCAAAAATCTTGCCAAGAAAACTATAGGAACTACTGCAGGTAGTCCCCAGGAATCAACAATGACACAAAGACACCAACTTTTTTTAAAAGCATACATCTGAATTACAAATAGTGATTTGAGTCACATATTGCACTTCTTTGAAACCAAGCAAGACTATTCACCCAGACGTTTGGTAAGGAAGAGTGAGATCATCTTATTTGCCATATTTTATCTTTATTTTTATGTTTTACTGATTTTATTGCAATTTCTTCTGACTGTTGTAAACTACCTGCCCCTCCAGATTTATTTATTTAAAAACAGTTATTGAGAGTTGGGCACCATGAAATAAATAACATTAAGCACTTATTTTTTTATTAGTATTTAAAGTATTTGCCCCAAGAAATATACAGAAACTATTTTATCATACGATTCAGCTGCTAGACCTATGTATTCTGTCCTTCTAGGTAAAGTTACATTTTTTTCTGCCAGTATCTTTGATAGTAAAATTTAAATTGATAAATGAATTACATTAAATGTAATGAGTATTTTCAAAAATCACAGTGGAAGCTCTGGAAAAACTCACAGAAGCATATAGCATATTCCTTGTTTCCAGAAGCTCCATAGACAAAAACTCTATAAAGCAAGTATTAAGCAATTAATATTCTGCTTGTATTTCAATTCCCTTTTGCTGTGAGAGTTGTTTTTCTAATGCTGATTGCCTCTCTAGTGATTATTAACCTGAATCTATAGGGGTTGACATTAAATTGTATTTACCAAATGCTTTAAACTGGTTTTTAGTTTAGGAATAATTCAGAGTAACACTAACAGTGATCATGAGATCTTTAGTAAAATTAGTTGAATTGAGTGCCAATGAATTTTTAAGGTTTCAGGTCCCCTGGTAGAAATTGATTCTAGCGACTGCCATTTATTTTTCTATCTTATGAGAAATCTGCAGGAAGTTCTCTCATGAAGTCAGATCTTAATAGTAAACCTGTTTTGATCACTGTTGATAGTTTCATTGTTCCAGTTGAATAAAACTTTTAACTTGATATGGTCTGCTTTCCATAATCAGAATGGTTCCTAATTTTTGTCTGCAAACTGAATATCAGCTGTTGGATTAACTCTGACCAAAGGTTGTCCCAAAAGTGTTTTTCAAAAGGCAAATGGACTTTGTTTTTTCCTTGAAAAAGTTTTGCTTCTCATCCAAGAAGCTTCTTCAGTTCTGCTTCTTAGCCAAGAAGCAAAATGTTTTCAAAGAAAAAACAAAGAAAGTCCAGTTGCCTTTTGAAAAGCATCTTTGCGACAACCATGATGTAGATGATTGAGAATCTCTATAGACATCTTGATCAAATGGATATTTAAGCACTTCCATAGAATCCTAAAGATAATCCATTAGCGAAGTATATTGCTTAAATCCATATTCATACAGCAACATGTCATCTCATGTACACCAGCCTTGTGAGTTTATTTGAATTCATGCTGTCATGAAATAACTGTTCTTGAAAGGAATATAAACATAATGAAAGGAATACAAGTAATAGTTAGCCACAGCTCTGTTTTTTAAGAGAAGCTTTCCTCCTTTTCTGAATCCTGCATATTGCTGTTACAAAAGGATAATGTGAATTCTGCCCTCACCTTTCCCATGAGGCTGATAGGGCAAGAGCAAGAAGTAGGCCCCAGTCTTATGGAATAATTTACTTAGTATGTAAGGATGTCTCATTCATCCCACCATTTAATATTCAGGAGGGAAGCGAAAACAATCTTCATTTGCTGAGCTGCTGATGCTGTTATCATCTGTAAAATGCAATATTTATTTTGATTATTAGTTCTACTATTTATAAACCAGCCAATGTAGCATTTTTTTCACTAATTTTTTCAGAAAGCTCCATGAGATTAATTTCCTTATGTCTGCCCTAACCCTCTCTGCTCAAAGAGAAAAATGACTCCATATAGAAAGCATACAATTGTGTTTATTTCGCTAGAACTTTGAGCCCAGAAGTTCAAACAATCTCTTCATACACACAGTAAGATCTCCAGATATTCAATAGAAAGATGGTTTTATAGATTCACCTCCCAGGATATCCTCCCATTTTAAGCATCATTATATACCAAACTGCTTTAGATATCGACGTCCCTTATTTATTTGTGCTGGTTAACCACCTGGGTTTACTCTAATTAACTATTACAAGAATAAGGTATATGATCAACTATTCTCCTTTGATAGAGAGTCATATAATAGGTCTTGCACAGTTCACAACATTCCATTCAAACTGTTTTTGGGCATCAACTTATTTTCTGCATCACTCTTTCCTGATCAGGAATACTTAAGTGTAAATTGTTTTCTGGTCAGCAAAGAGTAGAATGCAGATTCTTAAATACTATATAGATAGCCCTTGACTTACAACCATTCATTTAGTGACCATTCAAAATTACAATGGCACTGAAAAAGGTGACTTATGGTTTTTCACACCTATGACCATTGCAGCATCCCTGTGGTCACATGTCCAAAATTTGGACACTTGGCAACTGGCATGCATTTATGATGGCTGAAGTGTCCCAGGATCATGTGATCCACTTTTTGTGACCTTTTGACAAGCATGGTCAATGGGGAACCAGATTCATGTAACCATGTTACTAACAACTGTAGCAATTCAGAAAGGTTGTAAAATGGGGCAAAACTCAATAACTGTCTTGCTTAACAATGGAAATTGTTAAGCCCAATTGTGATCATAAGTGAAGGACTACCTGCATGGTGTTACTTTAAAGCACAGTTGTCAAACTTGTGGCGTCATGTTGCCATCATGTGACGTATCATGTTTTTTCCTTTCACGGAATTGGGATGTGCGTGGCCTGTTTGACACCCCTGCTTTAAAGCAATGTTTCTCAACCTTGGCAAGATGGATGGACTTTAACTCCCCAAATTCCCCAGTAATCCTTGCTGGGAATTGAACTTGCTGGGATTTGAATTCCCAGAATTCTTCAGGCTACCCTGCTGGGAGTTGAAGTCCACCCACTTTAAATTTGCTAAGATTGAGAAACACTACTTTAAGGCAAAGAGGACTATAGCTTTTTTTTTCTCATTTATACTCAAAACAAAATTGTTTTATCATGTTCTCCTATCATAAACCTATTTTTTCTTTTAGCGGGGCTAAAGGCTAAATTTAAATCCAATGACTGATAAATAATGCACTGCAATGCCATTTTTGTACTTGTGTCGAAGATTCAACATACATTTCTTCATATCTTCACATAAAAGCTCTGTTCTTCATGGTTGTCATGCCTGCAAGCATAACGCAAGTACCCCTTCACAGGGTTGAAAGTTCATTCGTTCATTAACCAAATAACAAAAGAAACCAAAGCTAGGGAAAAAAAACAAGAACAGGGGAAAAGAGGGAATGGTGAATGTTCCTTTGATATTTGTAGTAAAAATAAGCTGGGACTCAATGCTAAAATGATGTCAAATCTTTTACTTAGGAGTATTTTATATTTCCAGTTGGAAGTCACCTGCAAATTGCCAAAGGTTAACGTGTGTTGTTGTCAGTTCAGTCAAAGTTGTTTAAGATCCAAACAGCCTAATGAAAAACAAAAGGAAAGTTAATGACTAATTTTCATCAGCTATTCTTATAACAAACCTGCAAGGCAAACCAAGATTATATATTGTCCTTTTATACTGTTCAATAAGTTAAACCAATTGAAACATATTACAAAATATCCTCATTATATAAGGAACAGTGAAAACAATAAATGAACAATGTGAACTTAGAATAATTGAAGCTCATATTTTATAGCCATTTTATTACTACAGCAGTATAAATTCAAGATTCCACCTGTTCCATGTTTAAGTGCTGATACTGTAGAGTAGTTAGAAGAAAACCATATATTATGTAACCGCAAACCAAGCATTAAAAAGACAAGGTAAGGAAGACATAAACATGACATCTTTGTTGGAATTACTTACACAATCATGCAAAACATCATGAAAATATTCCACAGTGCGATGAAGATCCGAAAGTATCTTAAGCTCAACAGGAACTCCCTGATATTATCACCTAGAAGTTGGGAAGTAAATGAAACTGCATTTATGGCAAAAACTCTCTTGTTTCATCCACACTCCTTTCAGTGTACCCTTAGCAATAATTTATCGAGTCATTATGTACCACCTGATTCCAGACTGACTTAAACAATTTGAGTTACTTCTTAGATTCCCAACAATTAAAGCTCTTTTAATTTTTTATATGAGGCAAAGAAACAAGTCATAAAGGAATCTTTCTAATTCAAGCAACTTATAATTCAGCCTGTGAGCCAGCAAGGTTAGAAGAAGCATGAAAAGAACTATCGGTATGCACAGCCATACAATGTCCTATGCAGTATAATCACTAGGAACATTATTTTTGTCTATATTTGTAAGTGGGTGGCATGTTGTCATTCTACATTCAATATCTCCCCCTTCCTTCATATGCCTATGATTTGTCTGGATGGCTAAGAAATCTCCATAGCATATTTACAGAACATGTAGGAGGGGAGAGGACAGTTGCTGTCAGGCCAAAGGATAGTCACTTAATGATGTAGCCTTTGGTTTTAGTTTGAGATAGGCAATTCTCTAGAAATTGTTGAATAGCAACTCTCATGACTGCTTATCCTGGTTAGAATTGAGAAAGTTCTGTATCTGAGTGGCTGTATATTTGCCTACTGTCAAACTCATAGAACCCCAGCAGAATATCCCAGGCATTCAACTCAGCATAGCTTGAATAATTCTAGGTTCATATTTGACAAAAAAATAATCTCTGACATACATTACTGTGTACATAAGTATCTTTATTAGAAAGAAATTAGAAACACTTGATTGCTCTCTATCAAGCTGAAGTTTTTTTCAGTTTATTTTTTATATTCAATGTAGCTTAATTTCCCATGACTTAACTCATGTTTTGCTCAGTGTTTCTCAGCCTTCACAATGAATCTTGTTAAATGCTGACAAATCAATACCTCTGCCTTGAGAAACTCTGGAGCTCACCTTAATTCTGTTTAAAATGCTTTTAAATAAGTAGTAATTTCTATTAATTATTAGGCTAAAATAAAACCAGAGAATAAAAAACATAATATGTAAAGCACTATGCCCACAGCAAATTTGATACTTTACTCATCAAGAAAGAGCAACAATAATTTACACAAAAATCTTGATTTCACTGTCCAAATTCAGAGAAATGGGGTACAGTAAAACCAATGTTTATTAAATCTGAAAATATATTACACGAGTTGCCTTTACATTACTTACATTACTGTGTAAAAATGTAATTCTTAATTAATTTGTTAAACAATGTTACTAGTAGACAGTTGTCTTTTAAAATGAAACAATTACAACATGTGCATGGCAACAAATAGTCAAGAATGTTTTATTTCTATTTCATATTTTTCTATGCAGTATCTCAAAACAAAACTAAAAAATTAATTGCAACTATTTTGGAGACATATAGCAAGTTAAAAAAAAACCCTTCAGTACAAGGACCTCAGCTAGAATTTTTACCTGTTGTTGGTTCTCTTCCTTCTTCACCAAAACTCTGACTCTCTTTCTTCTTCCTAGAAGGCAGACAAAGAAAGATTTGCTTTCAAAATCCCAGAACATAGTAGTGTCTCATAATCTAAAGCAAACAGGAATATGTTAAAATGGACAACGACAGAAGAAAATTTGCTGACAGCTATTAACCAAGGTAAAGATGGAGTACTATAGCAATTTGCTGAATCCCAGAAAGAAAACAAGGAAGTTTCAAGGCCCACTTGAAATAATTAGCCATGCAGAAAAAATACTGGCCCAGATGAATGCAATTTAGGAAGGACACAACAGGAACCTTCTTGCAACAATTAAGGGAAACTTCCATGATTACTTGCAGCTGGTTCACCCACTGCTATAATATTCAGCTTATAATATTCCTATAGAACCACTGATTTGGCCACTGTAGTAAACAGAATATCTGGGTTGGATATGCATTTCCTATACTCCTAACAACATAGGAACTATCTTACATATAGCTCTCAGGTCTTTTATAAAACTGCTAAGTGATCTAATTGGAAGTAAAGATAATTGAACCTTCTGATTGCAAATCCCTCACTTTACATTTGAATCTAGGCAGTGATGACTGATCCTGAAAAGTTGAAGCAAAGTTGCACTGAGTTAATATTTAACAAGAAATCTCAAGTTTCATGCTATCCCACCAGTTAGTTGCCCAGGTTATCATTTAAAATGATGCAAACACAACATGCATTTCTCTATGACTGAAAAATCAAGACAACAGTCAACTACATTTATATTTCACAAAAGAAAACATGGCTGTGGGATGTGTTTAGTCAGCAGATTGGGGAGGAGCCATAGGAGCATCGCTGACATTTTAAAAAGAGGCTATGGTTTGCAGAAAGTTGTGTCCTACCAAATACATCCAAGTCCATCCTAATCTCTAAGGCAGGGGTCTCCAACCTTGGCAACTTTTAAGACATGTGGACTTCAATTCCCAGCGTTCCTCAGCCAACA
>JANHFM010005150.1:331818-347447 GCA_032468115.1 Grayia smithii | reverse complement strand
GGAGGAACTCCACACATCTTCCAGCGGCCAAGGTTGAGAAACACTGCTTTAAACCCAATGACCAGTATCACTTTTAATTCTGCATTGCTTTCCAGGTACCTCATCTTCTATTGCCCGTTGAACATATTTTACAAGTGTGTCAGCTTTCTGCCTGTCAAACTGATTTTTGTGGCGATGAAAGAGGTAGTCCGAGTTCGCAAGATCGCTGCTGGTGTTCATCATGCCCACCATCATTACCACCATGGTTGGTTCATTATGGTCATCATTGGATTTGTCAAAGGTGAGCGCTGTCATTTCAGCATGGTGATCCCACATGGTATTCAGAAAACATGGTGGAGTGGCAAGTATCAGAACTGCTGACATGCAGATTAGGCTGAGATTTCTCTTCTTTGGTGGAAGAAAGACAGGTGGTTATATTCTTTACTTCTCAGAGAAAATATCTTCTTGCATAAAACAAGGATGGAGAACCTATCACTCTCCAGATGTTGATGAATTATTACTTCTAGCTATTCCAGACAGCATAGCCAGTAAGAAGAGATACTAAGAGTTACAGGTCATGAACATCTGGATTGACACAATGGCCAAAGTGAAGCCCTTATGAAAATCTATTCTACATATAAGGACCACAACTGAGAAGCTTCTCCTCCTAACCTTGATCACTGTGATGGTGGTGGGGAACTACTAACCAGGTTTTCTGTTGGGTCTATGGGTCGATTCTGGTTGAAGATGGTGGTCCTGAAACTATCTTGGTGACCAGATTCCTTCTCTCCAAACAGAAACGGTAGGATGTTGGAATGCAATTCCAGCTGAATCACGTGTTTTTCCATTCTTTTTAGATTACCCCAAAGCTTGGTGAGATCCTTAAAATTAGGACACCAATAGAATCTCTGAACTCTTTCCTTTATTTTGGGCAAATACAGTTGTTAAACATGATAAAAGGGTTTCTTTTCATCTAGCAGGAGTGCTGATCTCCGTTTCAAAGCCGAAGAGCCAGCACCGTCTGAAGACACGTCTGTAGTCATGTGGCTGGCATGACTAAACGCCAAAGGTGTATGGAACACTGTTACCTTCCCACCAAAGGTGGTCCCTATTTTTCAACTTGCATTTTTTACGTGCTTTCGAACTACTAGTTGGCAGAAGCTGGGACAAGTAATGAGAGCTCCACCCCGTTACACGGCACTAGGGATTTGAACTGCTGAACTGCCGAACTGCCGACCTTTCGATCAACAAGCTCAGCATCTTGGCCAGGGGTGGGTTCTACCCACCTTCACTACTGGTTCTCTTCGTGTGCGCGCGTGCGTGAAATTTGCGCATAAACCACGCTACCGTGCATGCGCAGAAACTTATTTCCCCCCAAAATTGCTGAAAAAGCGCTCTGCGCATGCGCAGAACGCTAATTTCGGTGATTTTGGGAAAAAAAAGTTAGTTTGGGCATGGGGGTGGGCCCGGGTCCAGGACGCTGCGAACCGGTTCGGTGACGTCACAGCGTCACCGCTACCTATTCACGCGAACCGGACCGAACCGGGGGCAACCCACCACTGATCTTAGCCACTGAGCCACCGTGTCCCACATTTAAGGTAACCTAGCAGTTCGAAAGCATGTAAAAAATGCAAGTAGAAAAATAGGGACCATCTTTGATGGGAAGGTAACAGCTTTCCGTGCGCCTTTAGCATTTAGACATGCAAGCCACATGACCATAGAGACGTCTTTGGATAGCACTGGCTCTTTGGCTTTGAAACGGAGATGAGCACCGTCCCCTAGAATAATGTCCAAGTGCCCAAAGTGTGCCCGAACTCCCAAAATGCAATGCGTACACATCTTGCTCCCCTGCGCATGCATGCACAGCCCCCCGCATGCTTTTATGGCCCCCCACATGGCCCCTGTGCATGCTTGCATGGCCCCCCGTACACGTCCTTCCCCCTGCGCATGCGTGACAGAGACCCGAAGACCAGCTGGATGGGAGGAGGCGCGCGCGCATGCGTAGCAAAACTGAACTGGGGTAACGGCTTGCGGGCCCATAGAGTGGGTGCTGCGTGCCACCTCTGGCACGCGTACCATAGGTTTGTCATCATGGGGGCTAGATATTCCACCAGGTTTCTCTGCAACCAGTAAAATCCCACAGGGTCGGTCTCCTCCGGTTTCTGTCAGCTAAACAATGTCGGCTGGCGGGCCCGCGGGAAAGAGCCTTCTCTGTGGCTGCTCCGGCTCTCTGGAATCAACTACCTCCCAAGGTCTGGACTACCTCCATCCTACTGGCCTTCTGCAAATCAGTCAAAACTTGGCTTTTCCGGCAGGCATGGAGCTGTTGATCTCACTATTGCGACTCAGCAAGATCCGGCCCCAGACGGGATATGAGTGCTTCTGTTGTTTTATGTTTTTAAATTTGCTTTTTAAATTTTTTATAGTGTATTTGCTATTGCGTTTTTTATTGTGAGCCGCCCGGAGTCCTTTGGGAGTTGGGCGGCATATAAATTGAATAAACAAACAAACAAACAAACAAATAAATAAATAACGCTTCCCTACTAATCTGGAATGCTTCTGCTACAAGAGCATTTTAGTTATAGAGAATTGCTTTATATCTGACCAGATTCTTTGTCCTTCCTCTTGTGACTGGTAGCCTCTCTCTAGCAACTTATTTTAGCTAGAAATGTCAAGATGAAGCCTGAGATCTTTCAAATGAAAAAGAAGTGCTCTATTATCAAGCCACAGTCAAAGTTTTAAGACACTGAACAAAGCTTGTGCATTTCATATTTTTACATGAAGATGTGTGCAAGCTGTTTCAAATTCAAATAATTTGAGTTGCCCTGTTCTGAGTTCAAAGCCATTATTTGGGGATACAATTGTTTTGATTATTCTGGTTGTTGTTTGGAAACTGAGGTGCTTTTAACCTGCCGTATTTTGAAAACGATTGAAGCAGCCTGCATCACACTAAAATCCTGTAAGATCAAGACTGTTTGGATTCAATACCTTACAAATTTCAAATGTTTGTTGTTACATTTTTCTGTACTGCTTTTCTTTGGCTAATTCAAATCAACCAGAAAATAGAATAATCAAACTTCTATAAACTTAAGGCGGGGGCTGTGGCATCGCTATCATATTTTCAATTTTTAAATAGTAAACTTAGAAACCGGCATCGCTTTTATTAGTCATAATAATCAGTAAAATTGCCATTTCCTTAAATGAGCTTTTTGTGGCTGAGGGCATCACCCCAAAGATGCTCCATATTTTTCTGCTGTGTTAGATTACCTACTTTGACAGCAACTACCGGTGAGCTTAGGAAGATGGAATTCCACTCACTCACATTCTCATCACTGATCTGTTTACAAATGTGTTACTGTCTTTCTGTTTGCAGGTTCTGGAGTTGCCTTGATGTCCAACTTTGAGCAATTGCTGCGTGGTGTCTGGAAGCCAGAAACAAATGAGTTCCTTCATATGACCTTGTGAGTAGAGAAGCCAAAGTTTTTGTACTGGTGTGTCTTCTGGGTAGAGATCAATCATGTCCTAACTGACCTGGAAGGAATCTTATGATTAATGGAAATGAAAAAAATCAGTAGAAAACTGATAGGACATTCTCAGCATTCATACTATTTTCACCACCTGAGGTTGTGGGTGCTCTATCACTGGAGGTTTTCAAGAATACGGGTAGTCCCCAACTTACAACCTTTCCTTTAGTGATCGTTCAAAATTAGGAAGCATTGAAAAAAGTAACTTATGACTATTTTTGATACTTATGACTATTGCAGCAATCCCTCCAAAAAGTATGTTCATTTTCTAAATGTTGGATTTATTTATTTGAGATGGAAACCCATCTCAAATTTGTGCTTCTTATGAAGACTTTGTTCTCTTGCAGTCCATCCAAAGCCAGTCTGTATGGAGCACTGCTCTTCACCCTTCAGCAAACCCAGTGGCTTCCCATCTCCAAAGCTACCCTCATCTTCTTCTTCACTATTTTTATGATCATCTGCAAGGTAAATTCCTCTGCCCGGGGGCAAATGTGAGCAGTTGGGTGGATTGAATGTGGGAAGGAGCCAGATCCATTTCTGTTCACTAGAAGTTCTTCAGAGATGCAAGGAAGGCTTCAATCCCTGGACTCATTCATTGTACTAAACTAAACCATGGTTAGTTGACTAAACTACAGTCCTTGATTTATGCATCACACTAAGCTATTCTAGTGTGATGGCTAGTCTAAAGAAAAGAAGAATTAGGGATAACATAATAGTAGTATTCCAGTATTTGAGGGCCTGCCACAACGAAGAGGGAGTCAAATTATTCTACAAAGTACCAGAGGGCAGGACAAGAAACAATGGTTGGAAACTAATCAAAGAGAGAAGCAACCTGGAATTAAGGAGAAACAACCTAAAAGTGCAGACAATTAACAGCTTGGCTTCAGAAATCATAGGCGCTCCTGGAGGAAATGGCTTCAGAAATCATAGGCGCTCTATTACTGGAGGTTTTTAAGAAGAGACTAGACAGTCATTTATCTGAAATAGTATAAGTTCTCCTGCTTGAGCAGGGGGCTGGACTAGAAGACCTCCAAAATCCCTTCCAGCTCATTCATTCTAGTCTATTCTATTCTATTCTATGACAGAATGGAGTGTTAACCATCTCCTTCAAAACATTAATCGCAATTAAATGCCAAGATATATTTTGAACGATATTTGCTAACAAGGTATTCACCACCTCTTTTCAAACTTCTGTTCCTAATTGCTCAACAATTATGTGAAATGCATTCTATTTAATACCTGCTCTGCAACAGAATTCACATGCAAAACTTTAGGTCAGGGGCCTCCAACCTTGGCCACGTGCTGGCTGGGGAATTCTGGGAGTTGAAGTCCACATGCCTTAAAAGCGGCCAAGGTTGGACACCCCTGCTTTAATTGGTTTGATTTCCTACCATCGGAAATACAACTATTATTTCTCATTAAGGGCAAACAGATTTCACACACTTAAATCAAATTCTAGTAATTCAAGCAATATTGAAACAAGTCTGTTTACCTCTGCAGGCAGCTTTGAGGGTGGAATGGACAGCAGGGGCTTCTTCAGTTCTTCACATTTTCTCTTTTTACATATCCGGTGGCTAGTTTTGCGTTTCCTACAGCAGCTACACTCTTCACAGTTAGTTTTCCGCAGGCAAGGTTCACAAACTCCACAACGCCTTCTTTTTTTCTTTTCCACCACAGGTTGCAAAGAGGCAAGGCACCCACCAATTGGAGATTCAAAAGATAAGGGCTCGGATGCCGCTCCTGTGTTGGTGTCACATTTCTTGGGATCCTGGGGAGAGTTTGTGGTTTTTCCATCTCTTCCCAGCTGTAACAAGGGATCTGACTGCCTTGAAATGGACTTGTTAGATGGCACTGTCCTTGGTTCTTTCCCTTCTCCTGCACCCAAGGGCAACCTTGCATTAGGGGATTGTGGAAAACTTTCGTTAGACACTTCCCTGCTGTCTGGGCTAGTGGTGTTTCTTTCTAGATTTAAGGGTGCAGAGGCCAATTCTAAAGTGAATGTTTCTGCAGCAATCCGTTCAAGTGTCCGTTCAAGGTCATCCAAGGTGAAATTACCCAAAGAAATGCTAGAAATCTGTTCACAGACTGACTGTTCATTTGGTTGCTCACAGCTATAGTAGGGAGAAGAATCAAGTGTTTGGTTGCTTGGCACCAGCGCCGAGTCCTCTGGTCTAGGGGGATCTCCTACAAGGTCTGGTTCTTTTAAGCAACCTTCTGATCCAGAGGCACACGGCAAATACTTCTCTTCTGCAATAGGAGGCTCAGCATCTGGATTGTTCAGGGGTTCCGGTAGCACACATGGGTCATCCAGATGCAATTTTGAGATCAGTTCAGAGGTAATCAAAACGGCAGCCTCGGATTCACAGGGATGTAGCACCGTATCATGTCCAGTTTTGGAATGAGATTCCAGAGAAGTCTCTGGACTTTTATTATGCAACGCCAGGTCTTGTTCTGAGGAAAGGCTCAGCATGGAAAAGGAATGTGAACAGAAATGTTCTGCAGGGACAGGAGGTAAATTCAAGTTACTCTTTGCATACGGCTCTCCGGATGTCCCCAATTCATCTTCCTGTACCCTTAAAGTAGTGTCAAAGTCAAGGTGTAATTGGTGGAGAAGAGGCTCAGACAAAATTTCATTTGAGGTATTAGTAAACAAATCTTCCAGGGCCTGCTCACGGGAAACAAATTTTTCACATCTGTGTTCTTCTTCTAATATTCCTGAATTACAAGTATCCGTCACACCATTATTAGAAGCAGAAATTTTTGAGGGAAGCGTTATCCCTCTCTTTTTGGCTTGATTATCTTCTACAGAGGACCAGCCTGCTTCCTGAGAACATGGGGCCTTGTCTCCTTTGGGAGAAGGTAATTCACTATTCAAGTTTAAATCTCGTGCAAAAGCTCTTGTAGTCTGTTCAACGTCTTTCCTTTCTAGTGCAGAGGAAATTCCTGATCTCGCTTTCTGTCTTTTTCTCGGGCCGCTCTTCTTAGCTTTTGTGATTGTCGATGCTTGAAACAGCTGATGGGAAAACGGTTTCCTGCGGAGAGTCATGGAAAACCCACCGTAGCTCAAAGGCGGCTGGTTGTGGAAGAGAACATTATCTGTTAATTCCAGGTTCATCCAAGATGTTCCAGAAAAGGCTTTGGTTACACTGCTCCGGAGAAATCGGCATGGCGAACTTAATGGAGGTTTAGGTCTTTGGGATTTTTTCTTGCCATCATTCTGGTCTTCTATTAACTTTCTACAGCTTGTAGGACACTCTTTCTTTGAGGACTCTTTCTTGGCATCTTTTATTCCTTGGCATGATTTCTTTTTAACAGGACTCGGGTTTTTTTTGCTTATCTCCTCCTTTTTAATTAATCGTGAAGACCTGGCATCCCGGGCCATTTCTATCAAACTCTAGATGTGACACTGGAATTAAGAGTTCATGGAGTCTTGCAAATGTTCTTCATTTCAGGAGAAGCCTGCACATTTGTCAGGACATTCTCTATGTAGTACAGAGCTGAAACAGAAAGAAAGAACAATAAAGTATTGTGAAGAATTTTAGGTTTTACATGAAAGCTTTAGAACATTTGTGTCACTTTTTATAATCTTTGCAGCTTTAACATCGAATTTGCAAGATGCATCAAAAGCTGCACAGACTGAGAATTAAGAGGAAAAATGATATAGCTAGCAGCTTGCCTAAGGCTAAGCTAAGGGGGGGGGAGGGGGAAATGGAGCATGTTCATAGTTCAATTTGTTTAGCTCTATGCTATGGAATAATATTAAAAGTGGCACATGTTTTTTGGCAGCAAAGTCTGGAGGAAGCCGATTTTCTTTCATCTGAAGGTGGTGCTTTGTTATTTGTTTTTTGTAGTGTTGTATATAATGCTTTACTTTTTGAAGGCTTGGATTTTAAGTATTGCTAGAGAACAAACGAAACAGAAGGTTGATCGGAAAGACAATCCACTGAACACCAATATATATGGAAAAGAAAAACTTCCTCCCCCACTATAAACTGGCAAGCACTGAATAGTGAAGCAAACAACATGAAGAGTTGCAACATCCCCTTTAAGATTTTCAAAGCAGTCTTGGCAAGTTTTAGAGATAAGAAATTGAAAGCCCCAAAACATTTTGAAATACCCGTAGGAAACACCACTAACTTCTACCCACATCAACTACACACCACATGCTTTGCTTAATGGCATATCTGCTATTTATTTTCCCCTATTATGCTAAGAGGGCAAAGCAGAAGATCTGCAGAACTTACAGAAATGGATATCTAGAAGTAGCTCCTTGCCAAAGGAAATTTTCTATCTCTTCACTATCTGTTCCACTCTTGGGCCTGGGACAATACACAGTGCTTATTATCTGTTAGTAAATATCCATCTCTATTTAGTGACCTTTGGCTTGTTCAAAATGTTCATTTCCTTGCCAGGTGTGACCAGGACTGGCCTGAAGCATTTAAACCCCTAAAGCAAAAACATTTGGAGTATAGCTTTCACTGTCAGACTGCTGCAGACTTTCTGCATTTTAAGAACTTGCAGAGCAGAATTTCATTCATTTGCCCAGGACACTGAGTCATGTGGATCAGATCTCTTGATTGGGACAGAGAATATTGGTTGATTGCAACCTCATGTGACTTTCAGATAAAGATGTCTCTGTGCCTGACTTTGAAAATCCCTTCATCAAGATACGTTTTTCTTGATGGTACAACCACCAGTGGCTTTGAAGGGAAGGAGTGCAAATAATGTGCTAATGAGGAAAAAAAATATTTGGCAGCAGAGGGGTAAGCAAATTTATGGCCAGTAAAAAAAAACTGGAAGTATTGAGAGCATACCTTGGATACCTTTACAAAATGGTTGCCGGAGATAGCATTGCCTGCTCACAAAATGGCCACCATTATGAATGCAATCAACCACAAATCATCAATTAATCCTAAAGCAAAAGATTGCAAAATTGTTCTTATTGTGTTGTGGGAGCGAATGAAGGAGCTGAGGCACACGGAACTTCAACTCTTTATTCAGAACGCTAACATAACAGCTAACAAGGAAAACACTCCAAAATGCCGTCTGAGGCAACAATTCCGGCTGACAGCTCTTATATATAGAGACGTCAGATGCCGGCAGCCAATGGGGAGGCTTGGAATCTCCCGCCTGAAAGGGTAGCGTCCCTGTTGTCCTGGCAGCGGCGGCGGCGCAGACACAACACTCCTTCCCCCTGGATGGCACATGCATAGTCTGCTAGGTATTCCGGGTGCTGG
The DNA here is from genome assembly GCA_032468115.1 of Grayia smithii. Taxonomy (NCBI): domain Eukaryota; kingdom Metazoa; phylum Chordata; class Lepidosauria; order Squamata; family Grayiidae; genus Grayia; species Grayia smithii. The sequence continues at coordinate 338,707 of JANHFM010005150.1, read as the reverse complement.
CGGATCCACTCCGATCTGCGCAGAACGGGAACGTCAGGCTGTAAGGGAGGAACTGTCTCTGAACTGGAACGTCTGGTCAACTTTGATGGCTCCGCTTGAACAGGACTCGACACAACAGGGTCAGGTAAGTCACGAGGTGCTTTCTCGGTCACAGGAATGGGAGGGAAGTCCAACACTGGTGGGGGCACCCAATGGGGAACTGAGGGAAATGGCACTGGTGTTTCTATTTCTTCCTCCTCCCTCTCGCCAGTATGTGGCCGTGCCCTCAGTTGGTCGATATGATGTCGCCAAATCCGTCCATCGGCCAGCTGGACCCTGTAAGAGCAGGGGCCGGTTACTTCGATAACTAGCCCTGGTTGCCAACGGGGTTCACCACCATAATTCCACGCAAAAACTAGGTCTCCGTCCCCAAAAGTGCGGGCGCGGCGCACCGCGTCTTGAAATTGGTCTGGACAGTATGTCGGGTGCAGTCAATCTGTGTTCGGAGCCACCTGCCCATTAATAATTCTGCGGGGCTGCGATTAGTCAATGCACATGGCTTCGAGTGTTGCACTAACAGATAGGTGGATACCCTTTCTTGCCATCCCTTTGGGTCTAACCTGGCCAGTACTTCTTTGGCCAATCTTACTGCCCTCTCAGCAAACCATTACTGGCTGGATGGTAAGGGGCAATCTGGGCATGACAAATTCCCTGGGCTGCCAAGAACAATTGAAATGTGGCTGAAGTCAGTTGGGGCCCATTATCTGTTACCAACACATCAGGGAGGCCGTGTGTGGCAAACAATCTCCTTAAGACCTGGATGACAGCCTCAGACGTAGTGGACGCCATAAGCACCAGTTCAACCCATTTAGAATAGGCGTCCACTATGACTAAAAAGTTCTGCCCCGATACGGACCAGCAAAATCTAAATGGATCCATGACCATGGCCCTCTAGGGGGTTCCCAATCCCTGGGGGGAGCGGATGGTGCAGCTGGTCTAGTTTGCTGGCATTGCTGGCATCGGGCGACCCAATCAGTAATGGACCGATCGATTTGAGGCCACCACACAAAACTCCGGCTAAGGGCCTTCATACGCACTATCCCTGGGTGGCCTATGTGTAACGTTTTCAAGACAGCCGTTCGCAATTTTGAGGGGACAACTACTCTACTGCCCCACAACAAACAACCCCTTTGCACCGACAGTTCCTGTTGCCGGATTTTGTATGGGCTAAAAATGTCTGGAATCTGACCCACAGGCCACCCCCTGCCCACCCAGTCAAGAACCTGAGCCAAAACGGGGTCTTTGGAAGAAAAGACTGCAATGTCTGTAGCAGAGATGGGAGTGTCAATTTCTTCGATTAAGAAAAGGGAAGAGGCCGGGGCTGGGTCACTCACAGGCAAGGGCAAAGGGCAACGGCTAAGGGCATCAGCATGGGCGATGTCCTTGCCAGGGCGGTGAACCAATGTGTACGAGTAGGCGGCTAAAAACACGGTCCAACGGGACATGCGGGGAGATAGAATTTGAGGAGTAGGACGATTCCCTGCCAGGAGCCCTAACAGGGGTTTGTGGTCAGTTACTAATTCGAACTCACGACCATAGACATAATCGTGAAAACGTTTGACCGATGCTACAAGCGCCAGGGCTTCCCTATCTAACTGACTATAATTGCGTTCCGCAGAGGACAGAGTCCTCGAATAGTATGCAATAGGAGCCTCCGAGCCATTAGGAAATCTATGGCTTAGGACAGCTCCTATTCCATACGGGGAAGCATCAGCGGTCAAGATTAAAGGCAACTTTGAATGGTATTGGACGAGGACAGCTGAGGAAATCAGCAAGTTTTTTACCGCCTTAAAAGAGACTGACTCCCTGCGTCCCCAAGACCAGGTAGCGTTTTTATCCAATAATCTATGAAGGGGTTCTGCCACTGAAGCCTTATGTGGCAGAAACACACTATAAAAATTTAACAATCCCAAAAAGGATTGTAACTCCTGCTTGTTTGTAGGCGCTGGGGCATTTTTAATGGCTGCCACTTTGGACGGGGTAGGATGAATGCCAGCAGCATCGATTAAATACCCTAAAAATTCTACCTGAGGGACGCCAATTTGACACTTTTCCCGTTTCAATTTAAGACCTGATTCACGGAAACGGTTCAAAACAGATCGTACCCTGGTGATGAGCTCATCCCTGCAAGAAGCAGAAATGAGAACATCATCAAAGTAGGGTACCACGCCAGGTAACCCATGAAGCAACCGTTCCATCAGGTTCTGAAAAAGCCCTGGGGCAATACTTATTCCAAATTGCAGACGTCTACACTTAAAAGCTCCCCGGTGTGTGACGATGGTTTGAGCCTCCGCAGAGGCATCATCCACTGGGAGCTGCTGGTAGGCTTGGGCTAAATCAAGTTTTGCAAAAATAGATCCACCCCCCAGGGAATGTAACAAATGCTGGACCACCGGGACTGGGTAGGGATGGGCTTGAAGGGCTTTATTCAGTGTGCATTTAAAATCAGCGCATATGCGCACGGAGCCATCTGGTTTGACCGGAATTACAATAGGGGTCTCCCATTTTGAATGGTCAGTAGGCTCCAACACTCCCTGGGCTATTAATTTGTCCAATTGGGCGTCTACCTTTGGGCGAAGGGCAAAAGGAACCCTCCTTGGTTTTAATCTTATTGGAGCTATTTGGGGATCCAAATTGAGAGAAATAGGAGAACCCACGTATTTACCTAAGGAGTTGTCGAACACATCAGCGAACTCACCAGATAACAGATCGAAGTCCTCAGATGTAGTGGAGTTAATGCCAGCAATGCCCAAGCCCAGAGAGCTGAACCAATCCAACCCTAAAAGGCTTGGCAGGGAACCTGCAACTACAATCAAAGGAAGGCAACCAGTAAATTTGTTAGTTTCAATCAAAAAACGACCCTGCCCCATAACGGGAATGTAATTCCCCTGATAATCGCGAAGTTTAACATCGCATGGACTCAATTTTTTCTTAGACAACCCAGGCAGCAACTTCTTTAGAGTTGCCCAAGACACAATGGATCTGGAGGATCCAGTGTCAATCTCCATTTTGCATGCCACCCCCTCAAGCTTGACGGTCAGGAACAGCTTGTTTGGCTTGTCTGCTTGAGCGTGACGAACGGTGACCTCAGTAACTCTTCTGCCATGCGAGATTGCGAAACACTCTGCCCCTGTGGATGAAGGCTTGTTTGCAGATCGCTTGCTTCTATGAGAAGGGGAGGATTGCTTGAAAGAGCGGCAAACACGAGCGATGTGGCCAGATTTGCCACAGTGGCGGCAAATAGCAGAGCGGAAACGGCAGGAGGCTCGCTGGTGGTTTTCCCCACAGCTCCAACACGATTGGGAAGGAATTTTCTTCCTCGATGGCTTTTTTGGCATGGCGGATGTCCGGAGGCGGCTGACATCAGGGTCGTCCTCTGGTGTCTCATCTGAGGAAGAATCCTCATAATGCACTCCTGCAGTCTGGCTGACAGGAGCATTAAACTTTCTGATGTCAGCAACGGACTTGGTGGAAATTTCACAGGCTTGAGCTTCTTCCAAAGCTGACTGGAGAGTGAGGTCTTTCTTTGCCAACAGCCTCCTTTGCAGTCTTATATCGATCACCCCACAAACCAGCTGCTCTAAGAGTTGCTCTTCCAAATCTCTGAACTTACAATCGAGCGCAGCGACTCTGAGGGAAGCCACATACTGGTTAACTGTCTCCCCCTCAGCTTGCTGTCTCTTCCTAAAATTGAATCTGCGGGCCATTTGAGAGGGAGTTGGAGTATAATGAGCCTTCAACTTCGCCCTTAAAACATCCCAAGGCACAGAATGGACTGGCTCCGGAGCTACAATTGCCCTGGCCATCGCAAAAACATCAGGACCACAGGCATTTAAAAAGTGAGCCCTTTTCCTGTCGCTCGAGAGTTCAGTATAGTCATTCGCCTCTAGAAAACATTCAAAGCGATCTTCGTATGCTTCCCAAGTCTCCGCTGCTGCATTAAAAGGGACAAAAGTCGGTGGAGCCATCTAACTGACCGGCAGGCATTTGAACATAGACTTTGGAGTTGTGTTATGCGAAGAGAAACTGGCACCCCCTCTCAGATTCCCTTTCCTTCGTCGCCAATATTACGTTGTGGGAGCGAATGAAGGAGCTGAGGCACACGGAACTACAACTCTTTATTCAGAACACTAACATTACAGCTAACAAGGAAAACCCTACGAAATGCCGTCTGAGGCAACAATTCCAGCTGACAGCTCTTATATACGGAGCTGGCAGCTGCTGGCAGCCAATGGGGAGGCTTGGAATCTCCCGCCTGAAAGGATAGCATCCCCGTTGCCCTGGCAACGACGGCGGCAGCACAGACACAACATCACCAAATTTAAGAAAAATCTCTATTAATGTTCTGTAAATTTCTGTTCTAATCTATTGAATGTTCTGCTAAGAAAATAAATATGTCCTCATTAACTTTCCAATACCCTTTCAATTAAGGAACTGACTTCAGTTTCCATAGCAGGATGAGAAAGGACTGGGAGACAGAGTAGACATTTGTTTAGATCATCCGCAACTGTATTCTCCTTCTCAATCTCACATGCTAGTACAAAGAGATGTTAAATCATCTTCTAGCGACGATGGCTTATCACTCCAGGAACATAGTGAGGCCTAATAGCTTCTTCTAGGACAGGGGTCTGCAACCTTAAACACTCAAAGAGCCATTTGGACCCGTTTCCCACAGAAAAGAAAACACCGGGAGCCACAAAACCCTTCTCGTGCCTGACTATTTCTTGAGTGGCCACAAAACTAGCATATGTAGCTGAATTAAATGTTCTGTTTTCTTCTGAAATTTTTCTTTTCTTGGATTTATTCATGGTTAGCTTACCCGGGGTTGAAAAGTCAAATAAATCACATGTTGGCAGGTGTCACACATTAGTGGTTATGACGCATATTTTGAGTGACAGGGAGCCACAGCAGAGGGGTGAAAGAGCCACATTCGGCTCCAGAGCCACAAGTTGCTGACCCCTGCTCTAGGAACAGCTCTAAAAAGAGTCAAAATCGATGGGAGCTTCTAGAAGATTCTTCTTTAGTTTTCCTGTAGTCTTTGTTCAGGAAAGGATAGGAATATAAATTCAAATCTGCCTAACAAAGAGAAAGGAATATACAATCTCCTAAACCTAAACTGTATAAATTTATCCTTTCTTAAATACCTGTATGGGAAAAGAGTGCATTTCCATTTCTGTGAGATTTTATGGAGACCAAGAGAACCTTTTCTTGCCATTATTTGGGCCTGGGCCCTTCTTCAGGATAGAAATTCTAAGAGCCTTTTCGACCTGGAAACCTTTGCTGCTTTCTTGATAGAAATGGTCTCAGCAATCTCCTTTCAGCTTTCCTGCTGACATTTTTCTACTGAATACATTTAGTCTTTTCTTTCACACACAAGCATGAAAAGCAAAGGCATATAGATTACATGGCTTCCCTTTGCCACCCCCACACACCCCAATCATTCCTCACAAGTCATTTCTTTCAGGAATTAAACCATCTTCCAACACACATGCAAGTTAATTATTTATAACTGTAACATATCCTTCATTTCGCTTTAAAAAGCAAAAGCCTTCCTCCTTATATTAATTGGTGTTCCGTCCTCCTGTTTACAATAAAAATTAATGGGGAGCTGTTCATCCTTCTATTCATATCCCTGAACTTAAACAAAAATCAATCGAAGTCCATCTGCATTTCCCACCTTCATCAACTTGGAGTGACAGTATTAAGATTCGTTCTGGCAGAACAAAGCTGCCTTTCTGGTAGGAATGAAAACCAAAAGCCGTAAGGGCATCTCAGAAAATTGCCTAGGCCAGGAGTTTTAGAACTTTGCAATGCCACAGTCTCCTAAAATGATAAATTGATCTGTACAATATCACCAACCATTAACAAAATGAATTAGTTCATTGGGGTTGGGATTAAGTAAAGGATAAACAAATATTTTACTTTTAAAAATTAATGTTTAAGTATTTAACAGAACAATGATAGAGCTTTATAACTTATTACAATAAAATGTAAATTTAAAACAAATTTAAATCCGTATTTTAATGAAAAAGGATAAGCTTGTTTACTTTTGCACAATCCCTGAAATTTAAAAATTTTAAATTTTTAAAATGGATATTCATTTTTCTTTCCATATTTACTTTCCATAACTGTTTTCTCTTTAGAGCACCAACTGAAGAAAATACAGACTCACCAAAAAAGATTCTTATGTTTATTAGTGCTTCTAAAAGATTCTTTAGTTTTGTCATATCTCTTAACAAAAATGTTTTATTTAAAAGATGCCTTTTATGTATAATCAAACATATATATTAGTAACTCATAATCAAATTGGAATCTTATTAAATTTACAGAGGATCCAAAATTATATGGATAGTTAATACCACTGAAATAAGTTTCAAAATTACCGTTATAGATTAAAGGTTGTACCTTTTGACGCAAAACTACTGAAAGTTAAAACAGTGCCAAATAGACCCTGGAAGTGAATTGGAATTGTTACTTGGAAACGTGGACATCAGCTCATAAGTGGACTTTAAATAGGCTCATAAACTCATCACAGCTAAGAGATATATTTTGGCAACACTGTAACTGCTTCCAATATCTAGCTAAAATTTATAAATCACATTTTGTACAAGTTGAATTTGCAAAATACTTCAATAGCAGATCCACATAATACCGTTTCCCTGAAAATAAGACCCAAGTCTTATATTTTTTTGGTTGCCAAAATAAGCATCATGGTTTATTTTCAGGGTAGGTCTTATTTTTTCCGCAGCTGCATTGGAGCAGGAGGCGAGGCAGAGGGCTGGAGGACAAAGCAAGGTGGGATGGTGGTGGAGGATGAATTGAGCCTGGGGTGGGTGGGTGCAGAGCAGGG
>JANHFM010005150.1:247147-259421 GCA_032468115.1 Grayia smithii | reverse complement strand
TAGAATAGAATAGAATTCTTTATTGGCCAAGTGTGATTGGACACACAAGGAATTTGTCTTGGTGCATACTCTCTCAAATGGATGTGGTGTTGATAGATGGAGGGTCAGTCCATTGTGGATAGAATGGGAATACGTCATGATTCTTGTCATTGGGGTGGGGATGAGCCTCAGTTATTAAGATGCTGGGTTTGTTAGCTGGAAAGCTGACAATCCAGGTTTGAGACCCGAGCAACATGCGACAGGGTGAGTTCCCATCCTCACCCCAGCTCCTGCCAACCTAGCAATTAGAAAGCATGCAAATGCAAATAGATAAATAGGTACCACTTCAATGAGAAGGTAACAGTGCTTCATAACATCATGTTGGCCACATTACCACATAAATTTCTTCGGACAGCGCTGGCTCAATGGCCTTGAAACAGAGATGAGCACCTCCCCCTAAAGTGGGCAACGATTAGTGGAGTAAAATCCGCAGGGACTCCTTTATCATCAGATCTGCAAGTATTGACAATGGCAAGAAGTGTCTTCACACAATTGCATTTAGAGTGCCAACTGTTTCCATTTCTGGGCTAATCAAGTTTGGTATTCATTATCCGTGCCTTAATAACCTTTTCAGTTATGCCCATGTGATTTGAGTGGAGTTACTCTTGGGAAATACCTGGAAATACCTAGACTAAACAGACCTAATCTGAGTATTTAAAAGCCTGTTTCTCCTGTTCCAAATTGGTATGGTTTAAGGCTCTGTAGAGGAAACTCATTTGAAGAGAACAATATTGTCCCTTGAGACATTATTCGTTCTTCCCAAGCTATGAAATGTGTTATCTTGAAAGTTATGTTTACAAAACCGGCTGATTGTTCTCTTTCATCAGGATTTGATTTAAACATTTATTTTACCATTAACTTTAACTTCTATTTTTAAATTTTTTTTATATTCTGTTTTTTGCTTTTATTTTATATTAGCCAGCTTAAGCTCTTGCTAAAGAGGTATAAATCAAGTAACCAAGGGTTTTCTTAGAGGTGAAATAGTGCGTTTTCTAAAAGAAATCTGAGCAACTTTAATTAAGTTTAATTTAGTTAATAAATTAATAAACATCCCAATCAGTTTTTACATTTTTAGTTATTTTACAATTTAATACTTGGCCACCAATGTAACTACTGATTGGGGTGTTTATTGTCTGTTTTTCTGGCCAAGTGGACAGATTTCTAAGCAAGTAGAAAATTGTAAGTAAGTAAATTGTAATCATGCCCTATCTTTTGTTTGCTGAGACCTCATGTATCCTGAGCAACTCACAGAGGCAAGATTGCTTCTAAATTTTGGCATTTTGCTTTACAATATATAACTTAGTTATATATTTATGTGCGTAAATAAGACAGATTTGCAATTATGATTCTGGAGTTGACAAAAAAAACCCAGTACCAAAAGGACTCAGGAAGTGGCCTTTCTCTGTCACAGTGACTGTCTTCTGGAACAGCTTCCTCACTTCCTTCAAGTGTTCCTTAAAATCTGGCTTTTTCCAAGTTTTTCCAAGGCTATGAGGTGAATGGCAGGCCTCTTATGGGAACTGGTTTTAAATTGTTTAATTTTAACCATATATTAATCAGTTTGCACTTTTAATTTTTGTGAGCCATCCCGAGTCCTTCGGGAGAAGGGCGGCATATAAATAAAATATTATAATAACAACAATAATAATAAATGTGTTTCATTGCTCTGCTCAAATGTCATTGTTCTGTCTTTTACTATATTCTTTCCATACTGTTTCTAGGGTTTTGCCATCTAGAGTCACATTTCTTGATTGCAGGCAGGTTCAAATTACATTTTGGACACATGTCACTATATGAAGAGCCAACTTCCTTGAGCGGTCTATAATGCTGGAAAAATCGGAAGGAAAGAGAAAAAGAGGATGACCAATGGCGATCTGGATGGGCCCAGTTATACCAGCATTACACCATTGGAAGGCATGCAGGGTCCATTCCAGGACAGATTATTCTAGAGAAAAGTATGTGTGGTTGTTAAGGGTTGACAACACAATCAAGTCACGTATTTAAAAAATCAATCCTGATCTCATTTGCTTTAACTTCCCTTCGTGTCTCACTTTCACTTAAGAAATACTCATCTCTCTTTGGGTGATTGTATCAGCAGTCATGCAACAACTAAAGCTATTTAAAAATATTTAATTATGGGGGAAGGATACAAAAAGGATTTTCCTGACCTACTTCATTCCACAATGGAACTTAAATTCAAGATGATCGGTGAGAATAATTTTATTAAGGGACAGTTGCAAGGTTTGCTGCTGCAGCCAAGAAATTGAATGCTTTGTTAATTTTGCAGTTGATTGACAAGATGTTATGTACATCAATAGTTTTATAGTTTGAAAACTTCTTTTTTAATATAGCTAAATGAGGTTTCCATTAATATTACAAATGCTTTAGAATGGAATGTTTTAGTATGAAGAAAACTGTAGAAAACAGTATTTGAAGCCGTGAAATCCTTGGTGCTCTCTGAACTTGATTATTTGTAGACATTTTGTTACTCAACTAGGTAATATCATCAGTGCTGGTGAGTATGGGGTTTACTCCTTTAAGCTGCTGCAACATGTTTGAATATTTGTATTCAGACAAAATATTTGTCTTCAGATGAGTACAAATGCACAGCAGGAACTCAGAAACACAAGAAAAAGGAAATAGGAAATAACCACATAGCAGCCCATAACATACAAAACAGCTAAAGCCCTCCAAAACATCTTCTAACAAAATGGAAATCTAAACAATTTTATCAAAAAAAATCTGACCTTTCATAGCACAACCAACACAAGCTATAAAAAGAATAGCATTACCACACACCAAAAATATCTCAGAAACAACCAACAGACTGTTACAACCACACAGCAGCCCATAACATACAAAACAGCTAAAGCCCTCCAAAACATCTTAAGTAAACCAAAAGACCCAGTATACCAAGAAGAAAAAAACAGGAGTCTACAACACATACAGAAGACTAGCAGAGTGCATCCATGAACAGCAACTAACAGTCAAGAAGGCACAATAAAAATGCCACCTCACAACACTTGGACAGATTCAACCATAGTTTCAACTGGGAAACAGCATCCTAGACCAAGTTAAATTGAAAAACTCTAAAACTTGGCATTTGGGCAAATCAGCCATCAATAGACACACAGAGATAAACCACTTTTACCCACCATTGAAAATACACAATTAAAAAGCTAAGAACAAAATAAAAAGACAACTCCCAGATAAGCAGGGATTCACACCAGACAAACAATATCCTAATCAAGGAACTACCAAGGAGAAAACGCCCCCCTCCCCCTCCAACCCTGACAGGCTAACTAACCTCAGAGACCACCAAGGACTCCAGAGTTCAATCCTGAGCTACATATATTTTCTTTTATTGGAATAGTCAAAGCAGAAGAACCGAAGGAACAAAGGTTTAAAAAGTGTAGCGTAACAAGAAATGTAGATGTGAAAATGTACTGAAGATAGATATACCGGTAGTGGATTTGATAAGAGAATAATTGCAAGCTATTTAAAAATGAGAAAGAAAACAAGTGGGTAGATGCATAATTTTGTATCTGTTTATTTTGTCATGTTAATGTAGTGTATAATGGAGGTGGTGATCCTTTGAGATTTGTATGCAATGAAATTTCATTTCAGTGTATGCAGATTAGTGTACATTCAAAGTGACAATAAAGTTATTCTAAGTCTAAATATGTGAATTTGTGTATCTTGGTAGGGTGCTTACAACAGATGAGGAAATGGGTGGGGATAGTTTCATATGTACAAAATCTGGTGGAAAAGTGGTGGTTAATGTGCTGTAAGGAATAAATATTGAAAGAAGCAAAAGCGGTTATGTATGCAAGTGTATTGTTCCCCATCTCAGTGCAAGTCAAAGTTGGGTATAGCAGGAGAAACATTAAATTCCCCAAAGCACATGAGGGCAGATGCTTTGAAGAATAACTAGACTCCCTCTTTGTGAAGCTCTAAGGGCAGGATAACAAGTAATGGGTGGAAGATAATTAAAGAAAGATCCAACTTAGAACTAATGAGAAATTTCTTACAGAACAATTGATCAATGAAACGGCTTGCCTCCAGAAGTTGTGCAGGCTCCAACACTGAAGGTTTTCAAGAAGACACTGGATAGCCATTTGTCTGGAATGCTGTGGGGTCTCCTGCTTTAATGGGGAGTTGGACTAGAAGACCTCCAAGGTCCCTTCCAACTCTGTTATTCTATGTTCTAATTTCACAAGCTGGAAGTTCCATGCTCACATCATGCTTCTCTCCTCCCCCTTGGCCATGCTTTTGTAGCTGTGCTATTTGCAGATGGATGGAGCTGAGGCAGGGCCTATCTGCACAGGGATATCCTGTGTTGCCCTCTTCCTCCTCCTTCGCCCCACCATGACGTTATTTCCTGACAGTTATCAGGAGAAGCAGAGGATATTGCAGTGGCCATCAGAATGTTTGTATACGTCAAAGGCATCTTAAGTGACCTTGAGTAAACATTGTGGAGGTTGTGGAAAGCAAAAGCTCAGGTTGGTGGGAAGCCTACTTTCAAAGATTAAAGAAGCCCACTCCTTTTTCAGCAAAGACTCGGTTTTGGTTTGGACAACTCAAAGTCATACCTGGCCCACTGTATTTATTTTGAGGTTCCACAGACCTGAAGCCTTGATGAGAAAGCTGGCAGAGTGAAGGTATCTACAGACAACAGAGAAGAATCTCTGGGAAAATAAAGAACTTTCCTGGACTGCTAGGAAGGCCAGATGGTCACTTTATGCTTTTATGAGTTAAATGAGTTAGATGCAGTGGGTCCCCTTTGTTATGGGGCAATCCCTCGAGGCATACCAGACCAATCCTGGTTTGAGACTTCCCTCCTCTCTTTTAACTTCTGTCAGGGACAGGATTATGTCACTGAGACATGCACTTCCTCCATGACATGTCTTGCTGTAAAAAAAAAAAAAAAAAGAGCTCCCCCTCCAACCACTCCCTGAAGAGGCGGGTGGGAGGAATATGAAGTTTTCTGAAGTTAAGAGCCTGTCAAGGCAGGAAATGGGATGTTGCCTGACTCCTCACAGCACAGTGAACCACTCTTGCTGACAATGCACAGGATGTCACTGGGCGATACTGGGACAAGGGGATACTTCTTGCCACTGCTGCTTGTGTGCTGCTGGAAGGTGTCGGCTGCAGGAGTTGCTGATTATGATGGTAAGGAGTCAAACTTCCCCAACCTCATTTAGCTTGCAAGTGCAGGACCAACTGGCCTGAGGAACCAAGAGGAACCAAGTGGTTGGGATAATGGTTGTGGGGATTTGACTCTTGTTTCAGGGTTTTAAAATTTTCATTAAGGACCCTACCAGAGTTCTGTTAAAGGTAACGTCTAGTTGGGCTGCAGCTCTCTTTAGGATGCCTCAAGTGAAAAATAAATGGCTGGGCATTTTTTTTTCCTCCTTAAGGAATTGCATTGTTTATAGGAGGCCTTTTTGAAGTCTAGAATCCCAGAGTTCTCTAAGATCTCTATAGGGCTCCATTAAATGCTAAGAACAAAAGTTTTTCCTGGTCAAACAAAGCATATTTTCTATCACTAGAACTTTACTCCTAAGAGGAGAGCCAACGGTGTTGCAGATCTTGCAGCAGTGGAGCTACTTGCAGCTGAGAAATATCAAATGGGGCAGAGATTTCCTGCCCCTTTGACAGTGGGGCAGAGAGTTCTAGATTTGCAGCCACCAAAGTCTTCCAGGATCTTGACATTATTTTTTTTTAAGTATCACTGTGAAAAAAAAATGGCATGCTAAAGATATTTTAACTCTCTAAAATGTGAAAGCAAGCCAATTGTTTGCATGCTGTGTTGATGTCATCACATTATTAGCTATTAGTCCTTCTTTCTTTGGAGGCTGGAGAAAAAGTTTTTAAAAAATCCCTTACAAAAGAAATTGTCAGAATGATTGCAGTCAAGAGCCACCAAAGGAAAGTTTAGAAGAGGAAAATCCTTGCTTCGGTTATTGGCAAGCTTATTTTGATGGCAGGAGCTTCTTCCCTAGCTCTGATAGACAAAACACAGTTGGTTAATGAAATATACACAGCTGGTTGAACCATTTCCTGTTGCTTTTAGGAATCCAATGGGGAAGATCTTGCGTAGAGTATCAAGACACTGTTGTTAGTTCTATGGTGTTCATATTATAAATTACTTCTGCAAATTTCATGGAGCTAGGATGGGGAGCCAAATACTGTGTAGAAAAACAAAGGGTGGATAATTTGCAGTGAAGATCAGCAGGATGAAAACATAAATAGGAAGTCTTCAGAACAAGAGACAATAGATAAGATGGAGAAATTAGTCCTAGTTTTGTATGAAAAGAATGAAGTCCCCTTAAATTTATCAAAAACTGAGTATAAACCAGCAATGTGACATGATTGTTTTAAAAATGCACTTGAAATAATACCACATTTTAAAAACTATCTAGAACAGGGGTCTCCAAATTTGGCAACTTTAAGGCTTGTGGACTTCAATTCTCAGGATTCTCCAGTCAGCTTTGCTGGCTGGAGAATTCTGGGAGTTGAAGTCCACAAGCCTTAAAGTTGCCAAGTTTGAAGACCTCTGATCTAGAATATGACTGGCACCATTAGTCAGAAAGGGAAAGAATCCTTATGGGAAAAAAAAGTGTTTTCAAAAGCTGCATATTTTAGGTCGGAAAAACAAATTAAAGCAATACAATAACAATCTTCAAACATTTGAAAGTCTGCCAAACAAGCAGATGTCACCTGAATAATATGAGAAACATCCTAGTAATATAAACAAGCGGACAGTAGCAATCTGAACATTTCATACTTCATATAGTAGGTTAAGCAGAGTCTAGATTGGTCCCAGGGGTGCTGCACAGTGTTTGCAAGATCTTTCCAGTCAATTCTATGATTCAAAGGAGAGGAGAGGTGTAGTGGCACGAGATTAGAAACCAGGGGCCTGCTAACTCAAGTGACCTTCTCTCTCAGCCCTAGGAAGCAGGCATGAGCTAACCAATTCTGAAATTCCTGCCAAGAAAACTGCAGTCCAGGCAGTCTCAGGAATCAAAAACTGAAACAAAGGCTCACACAGCCCCCAAAAAGAGGGAAGAAGGGAGGTACACCTATAAGGGACCTGCTTTTTAAAACTAGATGGAGTGAAGGCTGGAGGTGGACTGGGGACTCAGAATCACTGACTAGATTCCTTCTGTTGTTAGATTATAGTTCCAACGGAACCGATGAGAATCAAGCAGAGCAACCAAATGGCCTGTGCCCTCGCGCATTCCCAGGGGAGACAGTCACTGAGAACAACACTACTTTCCTGAGTATCTCGAAACATTCCCATGATTCACTCAATGGCACGCTCACCATCATTGTCCTTCCATCGTTTTACACCCTTATCTTCCTCATTGGACTCCCTGCCAATGCTCTGGCCCTCTGGGTGCTCACCACAAGGGTGGAGAAACTGCCCTCCACCGTTTTCCTGATAAATTTAGCAACTGCTGATCTCTTATTATGCCTGCTGCTTCCTCTGAAGATCTCTTACTACTTCTTGGGCAACCACTGGCCCTTTGGGGAGGCCATGTGCCGCTTTACCACTATGGCCTTCTACGGCAACATGTACTGCTCCATTATTTTGCTTGCCTGCATCAGCATGGACCGCTACCTTGCTGTAGCCCACCCATTCTTCGCCCGTTCCTTCCGCAGCTCTGCCTTTGCCATGGGCACCTGTGCTGTAGTTTGGGTGGTGGCTGTCCTCTTCACCCTGCCTCTGACTCTCTTCCGCCAGTCCTTCCCACTCTATGGGACGAAGCAGACTGTATGCCATGATGTCCTGCCAGGGCAATGGGAAGAGCAGCATTACTACTATTACTTCATCACCCTCATTGCCTGTGGTTTCCTGACTCCTCTCCTCATCATGGTGTTCAGCTGTGGGGTTACACTCTGGGTCTTGTTGGGCAGCGGTGAAAAGTATGCTTTGGCTGCCAAGCTGACAGCCCTCATGCTTATCTCAGTCATGGCCTTTTATAGCCCAAGCCATATCCTGTTACTCCTCCACTACTCTCGCTCCTGCCTCAGGAAGACTGGGACATTCTACGGGGCCTACATGGTCAGCCTGGCCTTGAGCACCTGCAATAGCTGTGTTGATCCCTTCATTTACTATTATGTCTCAGAAGAATTCAGGTTAAAGGTGAAGAGGAGACTCTTTGGTCACCGGAAGGATTCTGCTGTGTCCATGAAGACCTCAAAAGAAACGCTGCCCTCAAAAAACTTCCAGCACTCCCAGTGTCCTGGATGAAGGAGAGACTGTCTTTAGGGTACTCTGAAGGAAAGGAAAGCAGAAAAGGGGCTGGCTGGGGCTTCTCATGGTCTTTCTTACCAATATTTTATTTTTTGAGGAAGCAGCTAACAGTCAATTTGTTCTTGGAGTTCTTAAAACAACATAGCTGGATAAAACTTTCCCAATCTCAGCTCCATTCCAACTTCCAAGAAGCCTAATTATGTTTCTCATTAATTCTGAAGTCTTGTGTAGCAGATAGTTCTTCCCTTTATTTCGTGGCTTAACTGTATGGATTTGGGAAAGTCCAAATACGTCTCTAATAAATGGATTCAAAGAAAACTTCCAAAAATAAGTTTGTTACTGATTGAGTCTTCATTAATCTCATGCTTTCTGTTCCTGGATCTACCTCAGACCCCTCCTCACAAATTACTACCTCAGGAAGAAGCCAAAAGGAGTCACAACTGTTTTAAAAATCGATTTTTAATAAAATATTTTATCAATATCTAAACCAAACTTCTTCTCCCATCCCACCCAACCCCTGGATGCTCCAATTCACTAAAGAATTGTGCTGAACCATAAAAGCAAACTGTACCCCTGCAATGCCTAAGCAAGTGGGGGACAGGCTGTTCTACTGAGCACTTGGAATGAACAAACAGGTATCTGCCTAGATGTACAGTGGGCAAGAACAGATAAGCCCAATGAGCAGAGATAAAAATATGTCAAGATTGGGGTCACCACATCAACCTGGTTCCATTTGACAATAATTTGGGGGTAAATAAAAACATTTGTTTTACAATAAATATTGGGTACAGCCTATATTTTTGCATATGGTTCATCAAGGGTGGCATATCTGCATTGCAGAAGGACCAGGGCTGGCAGTAGTAGTTCTTGAACTTCAATTCCCTTAGAAAATATTCTCTGACCTCCTTCAAATTTATAAATAGCTTATTTTGCCATCCGTCATGGATGACGTAAAACAGGAGGAGAAGCTGTAACCGCAGATGTTTGCAAACTACAAATCCTAGAATTCATCAGCTCTAGCCAAGTTGGCTTGGGAGTGCAGAGTTTGTAATTAGCAACATCTGGAAAGCTACATGTTTACCATCCATGCATGCGAAGCTTAGAGGGGGAAGAAGGTAGAAGTGGACCAGCTCCAGTGCTCTGGAAAATATGAGGTGGACACATGTGTTTCTTTCCATACAATGGAGGAAGGATAACCGGGAAGGGAAGATAAGGTGAGACTGGAAAACCAATTCCTATCCCACCAACACCAACCCTTGAACAGAGGAAACTTGTTCTGTCCAAGCTCTTCTTCAACCCTCCAGGCTAAGCGGTATGTGTGCATGTGTGTGTGTGTGTGTGTGACAGGGGTGCAGTAATATGACACACAAAACAAATGATCTGGAGCTCTTGTGCTTTGGTTGCAATGGGGTTGCCTGGGTCATAGAGATCAACGGTGCCATCCTTTCTCCACTCACAACTAGGGCAGAGTTGGTTGGTAGACAAGAGTCAATTTGAATGATGGTTCTCTGGGGATGAGCAACTCCAAGAGAGGGTCTGGATTCCAGCTTGCCCTACGTAGCTTGTACAAGTGGGAAAGCGGCAAGGAGGCTACTGTGAGAGCCATGGGAAGGGCAAGACAAAAGTTCCATCTTCCTTTGTCAGCAAGACACAGAACAATAAAATGGCCTGGATCCCTTGTGGAGTTGGCTCTGTTAGACTGAAAGGAAGGAGCTTTCTACAGAAAAAATAGGAAACATGAAAGGAGGAAAAAGAGAAAACTGTGAGGTGGAGAGGGAGCAGAGAACTACCAGGCCTCCTACCCCAAGGCCACATTGAACCTCTCACCATTCACTTCCCAGTGATCACAGCAGCTCCTGGGTATCTGCCGTTATCTTGCGCCTCTGTGCCGCTTGCTGTTGTCAGTTCAAAAGCGTCTCCTTCAGAAGTGTAAGGGTCTGCCTCATATTCATAGGAGTAGTAGGAGAAGTCCAATTGAAGGGTGGGACTTTCATCTGTGAGGGACATTAAAAGGAGGTTCAAGAAAATGGAAAAAAAGTTTCTAATTTCAGTCAGTCCCTGATTTCTTTGCACCCCCAAACCACAGTAATCTAAAGACAGAGGGAGTTTTCTCACTTGCTTATTACTCATAACAACACAAACATTTCTTGAGCACAGAGGTTGACTTCCTCCTGGGCTCCTGAGGTTGACTTCATCTTGCCACAGCCCAAGTTCAGCATCCGTACTCAAATTGTTGTCAAAATAAGCCTCCCACCTTGTTCCAATGCCATATACAGGTAGTCCTCAACTTACAATCACAATTGAGCCCAAAATTGCTAACTTTGCTAAGCGAGACATTTGTTAAATGAGTTTTGCTTCATTTTACGACCTTTCTTGACACAGTTGTTCACTGAATCCCTGCAGCTATTTAATTGGTCACCTGATCGTTAAATGAATCTGGCTTCCCCATTGACTTTGCTGGTCAGAAAGTCGCACAAAGTGACCACATGGCCCCAGGACACTGCAACCGTCATAAATATGAACCAGTTGCCAAATCTCTCAATTTTAATCACATGACTGTAGGGATGCTGCAACTGCCATAAAAGTGAAAATGGTCATGTTGCTTTTTTCAGTGCCACTGTAACTTTGGACACTCACTAAACAAACTATTGTAAGTTAAGGACTACCTATAGTGATAGCTTCCAGGTTGGTAAAATCTTTGCCATCCCCAACACTGAAGCAGCCTAGGGACCAATTGTGGAAATGATCAGAGAAGCACTTATTGTGGGTTTCAGAATAATGTGGACATGGCCCCACCTGTCTGTTCCCCAGAATGATGGTTTTATCATCATTGGTTGGCAGTTTTTGTCAAAATAGGACAATAAATTCTATGTAATATAGGATTCAATATAGAAAGAAATCCTAAATAAAAGGTTTTGTGGGATCCTCGGTGCTCTCTGTGCTTGGTTGTTTTCTTGTAGATGTTTCATTACCAAACTAGGAAAATCATCAGTGCTCAGCCAATAATATTACCTAGTTTGGTAATGAAATGTCTGCAAGAAAACAACCCAGTTTAGAGAGCACCATGGGCCCCTCATTTCAATCCTGAGCTACAAATATTCTCTTCTATTGATAAAAGGGTTTTCTTGAGCTTTCCCCCAAGAATCACTCTCAATAATGTCTTTTTGTTCATGATTTTTACTTTTCTTTCAACTTGTGTTATGACAAAATGGAATATAAAGAGAAGATGTATGCAGATCTTTCCTCACAGATCAATTAAGTTGCTGTCCATTACCCTTGAGCTGCGAAAGACTATATACCTGCTATGCTCACTGTCAAACTTTATTTTGCCATGCTTGTTACTAGAAGTAGCATCCAGATTTTAGAAGTGTGGGCATGATATGCAAAACTGTTTGGGTAAACCTGTCTGAACCTCTCCAGTTGGCACAAACCATCCACCCAACACATCATTGGGGGACGTTTTGGGAATGGCTAGAGCCCTCTGTTTAGCTATCTATCAAAACTTGGTATCTCCTCCAAACCTACAAGACAAAGGACATGGAGATGGAGTCTGCAAAAAACAGGAGTCATTCTTCCACTACTGAATAACAATGCCATCCTATCAATCAGCTGTCTGGCAGATGTTTCAGGGAGGTTGGGAGCTGCCCAATAAAGAAGGAGGACCTACGCCAGGACCTAAATCAAGGACAATATAACAGAACCAAGAGGTTGCCAGAGTGTCTTTCTCCTATATTGGTCCTAGAACTACATGTATCTGAATCCTGCAATAGTGCCATGATGGACAGATATTCTCTCCACCACAACTTGTAATGTTCTGAAGGGGAAGGGTAAAAAAGCTAGAGGCTCAGTCAATTATATTGCTTATCATATGCTCTAAATTCATCAACAACAGTTTTTCTCAACCTTCCTAATGCCACGACCCTTTAATACAGTTCCTCATGTTGTGGTGACCCCCAACCATAAAATTATTTT
>JANHFM010005150.1:88239-100003 GCA_032468115.1 Grayia smithii | reverse complement strand
ACTCTGTAAACCGCTTAGAGAGGGCTGTAAAAGCACTATGAAGCGGTATATAAATCTAAGTGCTATTGCTAGTGCTAACTTACTTTGCAATCTTTTGTGTGTACTTAAGTGTGTACTTGTGTGAGTTACAAACACTAGTGAGAGTTTGGAATTCACTCCCGACACCTGGCAGACTGAAAATCTTTCATTCTAAATTCTGCCAAAGAGATCTGGATAATTATATCCAATAGATTTCCTGGCTCCCTTATAAATCCTCCTCTTTTTCAACAATGCCTTAGTTGAGATCCTAACCACACCCCTCCCTGTTTCCTGTTCTTTCACTGTCTGTGTGACTGCCTTTCCTTCTTTAATAACATTGTTGTCAATACACTTTGTTGTTTAATTGAATCCATCCAAATTATACATCTGTAACTAATACCGGCCACATGACCACGGAGACGTCTTCAGACATCGCTGGCTCTTCGGTTTCGAAACAGAGATGAGCACCACCCCCTAGAGTTGGGAACAACTAGCACATATGTGCGAGGGGAACCTTTACCTTTTCACCAAGAACAGACTGATGAGAGTTTATAGTTTTGTGCAGGAGGACTACTCAGAAAAAAAGTGCTACTGAAATCAGTAGAATTTATTTTTGAATGTATACAATCGTTTTAAACTGTGGAATATTGTAAGCTTTGAATGTATTAATGAAGATTATTGGTATGCTCAAAAAGAAGAAAAAGAAAGTCAGGGCTCATGCTAATTTTGATTGAAAATAACTGATATTTGAACATACCAAAATGATAACCTAGTAGTAAATAAGACACAATAAAGCAATTTCTTTAAACAATGTTCCTATTTATCTTTCATTTTAATTCCATCATGCAGAAAGTACACACAAATCATCCAAGACATATTTTTAGTCAGAAAATGACTGGTTCAGCTTGTCTTACATTTTATCTTCTACAAGAGAAATATATGAACCAGCAGGTTTCAAAACTGCACAGAAGTAATATGGATAATTGCAAGTTAGGATGATCAATGACTTTCGCTTGAGAAGTAGGCATACAAAAATAATTGGCCTTTAAAACTCATTAGTCAGTTTTGTTCCAATAATTGCATTTGCATATTTTGTAACTTCATGTCTTTTCAAGCAAGAAGAAAACGCTATCACTTAATCAGCAAAGCTGAAGCCAAAAGGAGAACGTTATTGTGAATTCTGAATGTAGCACATGGAGAAAAAAGAGAAAGCCAAAACTGGAAGGGCTTAGTACAGCATGGGAAGGAAAGCATGGAGATGACTGTAGAAACATGGTTTTAGCCCTCCTTCATATTGCTTGGAATTAGTAGCCCCAATCATCTAAACATGGCACGGTGCCAGCTAGAGAGGGCATTATTGATTTCTGTTGTACCCAATGATTCAGAAAAGTTTGATAACAGCCCTCTTAAGTAGAAAAACATGGGCAGTCTTAGCAGTCTCTGTGTGCATGTATATGAAAGCTTTAGAGAACATGATCAAAGGTAGGAAGGGAATTTCTGGCATTCTTCTCAAAACAACAACATCTCTGATCTTTGTCCAACCAACATATCTTCACAAGCTGGTTTCTCAAGCACGGGGTGATTGGTGTGGAGCTCGCTTTATTACTTCAGATTCTTCTAAGGCAGAGTGGACAACTTTTCTATCGGGGAGTCATATTTTGGTGGTTTTATTGCTTAGTTTTGCTTTTGCAGCTGGAATTTTTGAAGTGTAGGATAGATGACTTAAGATTTGTAGACGTTTAGCCCAACTCTCCGCATGTTGGTTGGGGAGGGGAAAGAGCAGAGAATTACTCACTTCAAAAGGCACCGTTTTGCTTCTGAATTTCACTGGTGTGATCCATAGATGCTCAATGGATAATAAAATTATGTGTTGGCCATGGACTGCTTGGTTTCCCACTGCTATTCTAATGCAAGAAGCAGGCCTATGACATCTGGAGAAAGGATAGAATTGAGATAGGGTATTTTCTACATACTCCAATTATTTACTTATTTACAGCTACATTTGCAAAATTCAAGCATTCGGCAAGCTAAGCATAATTTTCAAGAACAAGAAGAAAAATGCTTTTGATCAGTGTTTGCTATCTGCTTTAACATATGCTGGTGAAACTTGGACATTAATCTAACGATCAGTACAAAAGCCACGTGTACATGGCACAAAGAGCCATGGAAAGATACATGTTCGGCATTACAAGACAAGATAGAAAGACCTGCACATGGAATGGAGAACAAACAAGTATACAATATCATCGCTGATCAAACTGTACAATTTCTGGGGGAGAAAGAGAAGCACAGCTGAAAGCAATGACAAATAGGACACTTGATCTGTTTCCCATCTGTCTTCCCTACTTTTGTGGTTTTCTTTTTGATGGTCACAACAATCCTGCCTTTTCTGATTGGCAGAGTTCTTTCCATTATCTGTGATTTAAATCAACCATCAGGTCCTTGGCACGCTCTCTGAACTTGACTATTTTCTTGCAGATATTTCATTACCAAACTAGGTAACATCATCAGTGCTAGAAGGGAGAGGGGTTTAGTCTCGGTTTATATACAAGTGGCTTGGCCTGTCAGTGCTGGTGGGAATGGTCTTAATAGTTCTTTGATTGGGCTGTTGTTTACATTGATCGATTGTTTGTCTGAGTTGATAGTTCCTTGAATGAGGTATTGTTTACTGCTTGAATATTGGTCTAGTATTTAGATAAAGTTAAATTAGAGATGTTGCCTGCAGCAAAGCCCAAGTGATGCATACAAAGCAGATATCACTGGACTATTTATTTCATCCAATTCCAAGTAATTGACATATAAACTCTGTATAGGTAAATGTTCCCCTCGCACATATGTGCTAGTCGTTCCCGACTCTAGGGGTGGTGCTCATATCCATTTCAAAGCCGAAGAACCAGCGCTATCCGAAGACGTCTGCGTGGTCATGTGGCCAGCATGACTAAACGTCAAAGGTGCACGGAACGCTGTTACCTTCCCACCAAAGGTGGTCCCTATTTTTTTTCTTGCATTTTTTAGATGCTTTTGAACTGCTAGGTTGCCAGAAGCTGGGACAAGTAATGGGAGCTCACCCCGTTACGCAGCACTAGGGATTTGAACTGCTGAACTGTTGACCTTTCGATAGACAAGCTCAGCATCATAGCCACTGAGCCGCCACATCCCTTCTGTATAGCCCTGTTCAAACTAGAAAACCTCTTTTCTTCCTCACCCTCCAGAGGGTCTTTGGTGAGTCCCAGTTGACTGATAATGTAACGTGGAATGTCTGTTTTGATGCCTTGTCCCACTTTCGCATGACCTTCGGCAGCCTCCAGAAGGTGATAAAATTCTTCCGGGTCAAACTCCTGTAAGCCGAAGAAGGAAGAAGAAGTGGAGAAAATAGAAAACAATGAGTAATAAGGCTCAGCAACTGAAAAGTATTAACAATGAATGAAATTAAACAAAAGTCTTCCTCCACAGCAAACCAAATGAGCAGGCCTAAAATAAATCTCAAATTTAGGGATTATTACTGTTAACAATCCAGGATGGTCCCCTTTCATGAAAGGCAGTAAACTGTGAAACCTAATCTGTAATAATGCCATGCACTCTAAGAAGACCAAATAATTTTTTTCCCCCTTGCACTCAATTCTGGGATGCAGAGCCACAGCAGGAACAACGCCACAATACAGGATGCAGCAGCTTCCTTTGCTCAGAAATCAGAAGACAAAAGCTTATCTATAAATTCCAAAGATTAAAATTTCCCTGTCTCTGCTGCATAAACCCTGCCTAGAACCATCACTCATCTCAACTCTGAGCCATCTGGAAAACTCAAGCTATCATCTCCTGGTGCCATCACGAGAAACGGAGGTATTTTCAGTTCCAAGAAAGCTTCCATTCCCATATTTCAGCCTGCTTGTAAGTATGTACTGGCCCCAAAGAATTCTCACCAAGGATCCATCCTGCATACATTGTCTTGCAAACATTGCCAGCAGCAACAAGCATCCAAAAGTAGACATGGGGGCTTCGTTAACTATTATTAATAGCTAGTGATAGCCTCTCCAATTCAGTGTATATGTTTCATCCTTTTTACTAAAAGAAGTTAAAACACAAGTGTAGGCTGAAGCAAACTTAAGATAATGCATCTACTGTACATTTAGAGCCGAGGTGGTGCAGTGGTTAGAGTGCAGTACTGCAGGCTACTTCAGCTGACTGCTAGCTGCAGTTCAGCAGATTGAATCTCACCGGCTCAAGGTTGACTCAGCTTTCCGTCCTTCCGAGGTGGGTAAAATGAGGACCCAGATTGTTGGGGGCAATATGCTAACTCTGTAAACCTTAGAGAGGGCTGTAAAAGCACTATGAAGCGGTATATGCTATTGCTATTTAACACTGTTTTTTAAGGATAGTCAGCCAGAATATGTTAAATTCAGAAAGGCTAAAATTTAAATTTTAGAAAAATGGCTGGAACCATGCATGTTTAACTTTAGCTCAGTTTCAGAAGGCTCCAGGAACTTTTTTAGGGACTTGCAGAGTGGGGCTGCATTCTCAAATTGCAGAATAGATCTATCAAATGAAGTCTACATTCCAGCTTTAGAGTAACAGACCATGGTTTCAGTAAGAAAAGAAAAGCAAGGTTGTTACCTTTTCGACTTGCTTGTAACCTTCCAGAGTAGGGGTTCTGCAAACTTGACAACTTTTAAGACTTGGGGACTTCAACTCCCACAATTCCCCAGCAAGCATAGCTGGTTGAGGAATTCTGGGAGTTGAACACAAGTGTTAAATTTACCGAGTTTGGAGACCCTTGTTCTAGGGGAATCTGGCTGGCCATTGTCAAAAGATTGATTACATCCAGTGGTGAAATCCAATTTTTTTTACTACCGATTCTGTGGGCGTGGCTGGGTGTGTGTGGTGTGGCTTGATGTGCGTGGTTTGGTGTGCATGGCAGGGGAAGGATACTGCAAAATCTCCATTTCCACCCTGCTCCAGGGGAAGGATACTGCAAAATCCCCATTCCCTTCCCACTCCTGGGGGAAGGATATTGCAAATTCTCCATTCCCACCCCACTCTGGGGCCAGCCAGAGGGGGTATTTGCCGGTTCTCTGAACTACTCAAAATTTCCGCTACCGGTTCTCCAGAACCTGTCAGAACCTGCAGGATTTCACCCCTATGATTACATCATAGATCTTCAATCTGACCCACAGGGATCAAGAGGAAGCTTCAGTTCACATTCACCCTTGACCTTACCATTTGGTTTACAGCTCAAGTCACTCAGGCAGCCACCTCTACTGTTCCCCAGAGCTTTTGGGGTCTACATGAGAGTTTCAGCAGGAAAATAATCTCTCAGGGCTTGTTCTTGCTCTAGAGCAGGGGTGTCAAACTGGCAGCCCACAGGCCAGATGCATCACGCACAGACCCACCCCAGCTCTGCGAAGGGAAAAAACGTTGCGATATATCACATGACAGCAGCGTGATGCCATGAGTTTCGCACTCCTGCTCTAGAGGATGATCGTGATCCTGTAACCCTTTGTCTCTTCCCATCCAGCTTAGGCTGAGTATAGCAGATAAGTTAGCTTCTTCCTTACCAAGCACTCCAGCAGCCGAGCTGGCCGGGAAATGATGATCAGTAATTTACGGACCAATTGTTCAATGAAGTGCAGTTCCTCACTCTCGGAGCGCTCCTGAGCCTGGCAGAGAGCATGATGAAGACCTCATAAGCATTACTGAGAAAAACTCACCAGAGAAGTTTGGGTCGGTGGGGAAACAACAGAGATACTCACATCTCTTAGCATTTTCTCCAGCTTCTCCTGCAGTTCAATGAAATAGCGGGAGGTAATGAGGGCCCCTTGGGATTTGTTGAGACAGTCGCGGGCCAGTTCAATGATCTGGTGGTGGATGAATCCCAGTAAACCATCAGCCAAAGGCAGGATGCTACTGGGCGAGAAAGCAGCAATTGTCTCTGCCAGGCGCTCTTCCATCTGGGCAGTGGCCTTTGAAGGGAAAGGGAAAGAGGGAGAAAAGCAGAGGGTGACCATGTGATCCAGAAGCTTCAGCGGGGATCCACAAACAATTTTCAATGTTAAGATGACCCCGTCTCAGAAGAACTAAAAAGCTCATGATCAAATCCCAGCTCCATCTTTGGTTTCTCTTGCATCCTTCCAACATTCACGCAAGCTACTTGTAAAAATAAACATGAACTGCAAGAGAAGGGAATGAAGTGCCAAACAGTTCCTTCTGAAATGTGTTGCTGGAGGCATCAAAACAGTGAAATGTCTTTCCTTTGGACGGTTTTCATTCCTCTTTCTCTCATTAAAACATGCTTTACTTCAACAAGGTTATGGTTCTATGGTACATTTCTACAAAACTCCCAACAACAGGAAAAGAGATGAAAGCCATAGAAGCCCAGTACTATGACTGTTGTACCCAATGCTTTTTAAAATACAATTAAATATAATTTATTTCCTTTCAGTGCCATGGGACGTGGAGCCACAGTGCTGGATCTAGATTTTAGCAAGGTTTACAGATTATTCTAAGCTAAATCTATGGGTCTATGTTTCATTCAATTCTAAGAGATAAAAAGAAAATTCCCCTGCTTGGTTCTTAACAGAGTCTTACCTTTGGGAATCTCTCCTTGTATACATGATTCATCATTACCACCTCATTGTCAAAGATCCCACTTGTCCGCCCAGGGCTGCGAAAAGAAGGGGCAACTGCTGAGGACATGTCCTAAGAACTCAAGCAAGGCAGGAATCAGGAAGTAGAAGAGAGCTTTAGTAATGCTCGAGATCTCACATTTCCCCAAATTTTCTTGCTTTAGCCACGGTTCTCATCTTTTGAATATGTCAGGGCTGAAGATGGACAATAATCTAACTAGCAAGTCAGAGAACCTTTATGTAGTGACTAGCTTAAACCACTGAAATCAGGAGGAAGAGAAAACAGCATTGCCTGATTTTGCTTCCTCCTTCCCTAAAATGCACCCCAATGGCTCAGCCTTGGAGTCTGGCCAAGCCATGACTAAAAAAGAATCCAAGGATGATTCTTTCAAACGGATGTGATTTACGGTTGTTCAAACAGCAGAGTTGCTGATAATTAAAGAAGTCAGTTGTGGATTGTAAAAAGCATAAGGGAGCTTCTTATAGAATATTTGTTCTGCATGACGAACATCCCTGGTTCAATCTCTGGTACAACAAGGCTGGCAAGGTGAGAATCAATGGTGGTCAGGGCAGAGATGTCCATCATATAAAAGTACCACTCAGCTTCATGGCTACCAGACACATTACATAAGAATTCCAGCAGCTACTGGGTATCAAATGCAAGTGGTTATCTATATTGAAATCCAGGCATAAATGCTTGCCCCTCCTCTCTTGGGACAACAGTTTCCACTTATCTGTGGCTCAGTGTTTAGAGTGCAATACTGCAGGGTACTTCTGCTGACTGCAATTTGGCAGTTCAAATCTTACCAGGTTCAAGGTTGACTCAGCCTTCCATCCTTCCGAAGTAGGTAAAATGAGAACCCAAACTGTTGGGGGCAATATGCTGACTCTGTAAACCGCTTAGAAAGGGCTGTAAAGCACTGTAAAGCAGCATCTAAGTCTTATTGCTATTGAGAGGAAGACAGCCTCCAGTTTAAATACCGGAGCCTGAGCCTTCTCCAGGTTTGCGCTAGCAGGGACCACACACTCTAGGCAAGGCTTTACTCTATTCTTATTTAAAAGATTCTAATCTAGTGCAGCCCCGTCTGACAGTTTACAGCCAAGTCAAGCGGAGGAGTTCACTTATGTCATAAATTGCCCAATCGGTGATTTATTGCTCAATCTAGGTGAGGAAATGTAATAGGCAGTGTCTCAAATTAAAAACAAATTCTTAGGAAGCAAGTGATAAAGAAGAGATTGTTCTCCTTCTGCTACACTGGAGCAGGAGAGAAAAAAGTGCGGTTCAAGGTATATTCGCCTTTTTTTAAAAAAAAATCAGGGTTAGAAAGTTCAGGTGCAAAATGGATGCCTTGTAAGAGATAAAATCAGTGAACCTTTAAGACGTTTGCTAAGAATAGCTATGTTATCGCTACATAAATTCCTTCCTGTGCAATCCACTTAATACAGGTAATTCTTCACTTACATCTGCAATGGAGCCCAGAATTTCCATAAGTTATGATGGTCATAAATTGAGGCATCCACGGCCCAATTTGATTACCTTTCTTTTGCTGCAGTTGTAAAAATAAACACGGTGGTCAAAAAGCAAAAGTGGCAGCTGTTAAGCAAACGCCATGATCACGAAGAGTCAATGCATACCTATTGGCATTTTTTTGCTTTAAAAATCACTGTAAATCATGTCATGTGACTACAGAATGTTGCAGCCAAGCAAATGCAGACATGTGACCCTGGGAGGGTGTATGCATGTCCTGCCACTGGAACTCTGGGATCAAGTCCTAAGTATCTTTTGTTCTTTCCCACTGCAACATTGAACAATTGCTAAGTGACCAAACATTAAGTGAGGACCACCTGTAGAGCCTTCTCCTACTTTCATTAGAGGTGTCATTCTGAACCATCTAAAGAAGAGACGCCGGTCCAAAGCCAAGAATACCTCAAGCTGCGGGACCGAGGACGAAAATATGGTGAGTGGCGCCCGTCTTCTCCTGGAACGCTTTCGGTGCTGCGGAAGTGCTTTGAAAGGAAGTGCAGTTCATCAGGCGTAGGTTGGTAGGGCAGTTGGTGGAGACGCTCCTGAGAGGAGGAAGACGATGACTGGACAAGAGAAGGAGAAAAACATGACAGACCAGCATGAGAAGGAAGATGAGTAACCCCTTTTCTGACACACCATCATGGAAGAGTTTAATATCCGCAGAAGAGCCTCGGAATAAACAGGCAGCTGGAAAAACTGAGGGAGGGGGAAATGTAGTATTTAAGAAATAAAGTGAAAAAAAGCCACTTCCTTTCATAGGAAGATAAGCTCTTCCTATGTTAACTCTGGCAGCTGTAAAGTTTACATACATCTAAGCTTTGGTTTCTATGGGGCCTCTTTATCTCGACCACCAGCACTTCTGCAAGTAATGTCTAGGCCTCTCTCAATATCCTCTTAGCCTGGCACTGTTTTTTTTTCTCTCCTAAAGCCACTGAGAGGTTAAATTACGAGTTTGTGTTCCTATTAAATTTTCCAACAGTGACCAAGCCGCAGAACCAAGTTTTCTTTGGAATTACATGTTTAGCCATATTTTCGATGCTGATAAGTTGGTACATTTCTAGTAAATGCTTGAGACAGCTAGTGAAAGCAGAAATAAAAACAGTTCAACAGCACCAACTTAAAAAAAATTCCAGCAAACTAGGTTAAATCCCACCTTAGGAAAGTAGGTATAAAATGAATATTTCCAGGAAAACAAGATGGAAAACAGGTTATTGCGAGGTGCCATTCACCCCAACTCCATAGAAGTGTCTGTTTTAATGGACTTCATGTAGCTCACCCTTTCTCAGTCTCCTGCTTTCTATATGGACTACAGTGATAATTCTTAGATTTCCTAGACTAGAAAATAAGAATCTGACTCACTTTAGCACAGAATCTGCCTATAATAAGATGCCAGATTTACTTCATGCTACTTACTGAAACAGTGGAGCTGGGAGTGTTGGTCCCATAGCCGGATGAAGGCAATGACGCGAGTGACCACCTTCGGCCATCAACCCTGTGGAAACAGAGGTAGATATTACGTCATCAAGTCTTGGAGAACAGAGGATTGATATTTAAATCCAATAAATGCACCGTCAAGCTGATGAAAACAATTGGGAAAGGCTAACATGACTGCTCAAATATCATCTATGACAGAACACCTGAACTATGGACCACTATTGGTTTGTGTCTTGTTAGGAACTGGGCCCTACAGCTGGAGGTGAGGGGTGGGCAAACAAAATGTATTTGCAGCCGCTCTCAAGAGCTAGCTTTGCCGCCTCAGTTCACCTTAGATCAGTGTTTCTCAACCTTGGCCACTGGAAAATGTGTGGACTTCAGCCAGACCTTCGCTCCTTCCACCGCGACCTGAAGACATGGCTTTTTTACCAAGCAGGCTATGGTTGACCATTTTAAATTACCTTTTAAAAATGTTTAAATTATAAATCTTAACATTGATTAGTGCCCCATTTGAATTGTCATAATGTCTTGTTATTTGCTCATGTCGTACATGTTTTTATACTTTTTATGTTTTTTTATTGTGAGTCGCCCTGAGTCTTTCGGGAGAAGGGCGGCATATAAATTAGATTAAAATAAAAATAAAAATATATATTAAAATTAAGACCCTGATTTGGGAAGTAGTGGAACTGAAATTTCAATTTTTTTCGGATATGTAACGTATGACAAGACCATTGCAAACAGATGGAGAAGCTTATAAATTTTTGACCTGTTTTGCAAGGTTAATTTTGCAATAGACTGTTCAATGTTCAACTAGGGAGGGATAATAGGTGTTTTGGGTTGTTATTATTTTAATTCACTTTTTAAAAATGTTCTTGTCTAGTTTTGTCCTTGTTATCTATTTTTCTTTCCAGATTTTGTATTTGAATCTTCCAAATGAAATAAAATGGAGATAAACGAAGACATTTCCATTTTTAATATTCATGCCTGTTCTGAAAATATAAGAAAACCTTGTCTGATAAAAAATTGTGGCATGTTATTATTAATGTTTAAGCAAGAATATGTGTTGGACTACATTAGCACTCTACTTGGCAGTTGGTTGCGCATTTAATTAGATCGTTCTGTTAATAGCATCAGGTACGTTTTGCATTTAAAATCTGAGTGACCTACTTAACATTCATTTCTGTATCTGTTGATTTCTAGGCATTTTATGTATAGAGTTGTAATAGTTTATATGGCATCAAATCAGGAATCTGGTATTACAGATAGTCCTCAACTTACAACAGTACTTAGTGACTGTTCGAAGTTACAATGGCACTGAAAAAAAATAACTTATGGCCATTTTTTACACTTATGACCATTGTAGCATCCCCGTGGTCACCTGGTCAAAATTCAGATGCTTGCTTGTCATTGACTCATATTTGTGATGGTTGCAGTGATCCTGCAATCCCCTTTTGCGACCTTCTGACAAGTGAAGTGAAGTCAACGGGGGAAGCCAGATTCACTTAACAAACATGTTACTCACTTAACATGTGCTGTGATTCGCTTAGCAGCCATGGCAAGAAAGGTCGTACAATGGGGGAAAATTTCACTTGCAAAATTTGGCCTCCAAATTTTGGTCGTACATTGAGGACTAACTAGGGTGACCCCCTGACTCTCAGTCTGCAGTGGGTCATCCATGAAAGTACTGGGTGTGACTTTGCCGTTGTCCATTGTTTCAATTCATATTGAACCAGATCCAGATATTCACAATGTACGGTAGCAGCCCCCAAAAAAGCTAATATGATGCAATGGAGTGGCAAATGTCTGGAACACTCTACCTGATCCTGTTGTTGGTCTCGCTAATCCCCAGGGCTTTTGCCTTGGACTGTCTACCGTGATCCCTTCGTGTTTCTTATTTGTGTATTTGTGACACAGCAGAGAAGCACACAAAAGAGGACAGATGAAATACCGCTGCTTCCCTCTCATTAAAGCCCTGCATTTCATATCTCAACTTTTCATCATGAAAAATGCAATATCTGCTTAAAAAAACAACCACCCCAAAATCACATTAAAGGTGGTTCAAGCTCCATTGAATAGAATAGAATGGAATACAATAGGATAAAATGGAATGGAATGGAATGGAATGGAATAGAATAGAATAGAATAGAATAGAAAAGAAAATGAATAG
>JANHFM010005150.1:32788-45108 GCA_032468115.1 Grayia smithii | reverse complement strand
GCTCTCTGCACATGCGCAGAGCGCTTTTTCGGCGATTTTTTAGAAATGAAAGTTTCTGCGCATGCACGGTAGCACGGTTTACGCGCGCGCGCTTGCTTTGCTCGCGCGCGCACGCAAATTTCACACACACGCGTGCACGCGCGTGCATGAAGAGAACCGGTAGCGAAGGTGGGTAGAACCCACCCCTGACTACGGTCTGATGTTGTGGAGCTTAGCAGGACTGCCTTCCCTGGAATTGAGTCTGCCTCTGAAATCCACATGGCACAAACTCAGTTGGGCATTCAAAAAGCTGTGAAAACTTTGTTTTTCAGCAGCCCTGGGGTAGGCTGTGGTGAGTCATCTTAATTTTGCTGGTTTAATCCTTTTGAGTTGGATATCCTCCCCAGTACTAAGCAGTAAAGTTAACTTTACTGTTTTATTATTGTTTTAATCTCAGTAGAGGGGCATGCATAAGTGCATTAATGTGCCTATCGTCCCAGGGATGGGTTCTACTTACCTTTATTACCAGTTCTGATGATGCACGCGCTTTGTGTGTGATCAGCACACACGCACACACACCAAACACATGCTCCGCGCATGCATAGTAACTTTTTGGGGGGAAAAACCCTCAAAAAAAGCAGTCTGCGCATGTGTGGAGTGCGCAGAGCGCAGAGAACCATAAATATGGGCATGCAGGTGAGCCCAGCTCCCGGTCGCGGAGAACTGGTTCAGTGACATCACAGCATCACTGCTACCAGATCGCACAAACCAGCCTGAACCGGGAGCAACCCAGCACAGTATCATCCCTGTCATTGTATTTTTATTCTTTTATTTTTGTTCTCATTTTTGTTTAACAAATTCTAATGAATAAATAATTTTTTTAAAAAATGTAAACTGCCTAGAGTAGTGATGGCTAAACTTTTTGCGTGCCAAAAGCTTGGAGAGTGCGGGGGATCGCACACATGCTTGCCCACACTCATAATTCAATGCCCCCCGTAGCCTGCATGCGTGATTCCCTGTGCTCCAGAAAGGTTACCAGTGGGCCCAGTAGGCCCATTTTTCGCCCTCCCCAGGCTTCAGAGGCTTTCTTGGAGCCTGGGGAGTGCAAAAATGATCTCTCCCACTCCCCAGGAGGCCCTCCTGAGTCCTGAAACAGCCCATTTCCCGACTTCCAGTATTCCCGGAAGGCCCGTTTTTCGCCCTCCCCAGACTCCAGAGGTTTTCTTGGAGCTTGGGGAGAAAAAAAAAAGGCCTCCCCTGACCCCCTGGAGGCTGAAAACGCCCTCCCAGAGCCTCCACACAAGCCCTGTACTTACCTGACATCCAAAACAGGCCGCGTGGAGACTCCTGGAGGGGAGGAGCGGTGTGGGCGGGGCCAGGTGAAAATCAGCTGGCTGTGCACGCATGTGTGCTAGAGCTGAGCTAGGGCAACGGCTCATGTGCCCACAGATATGGCTCCACGTGCCACCTGTGGCATGTGTGCCATAGGTTCGCCATCATGGGCCTAAAGTCACCTTGGTGATTGAGCCAGAATAATGTATAGATAAGTGAATAAATAAATATTGTTTGTATTTATTGTACTAATTTCTCACAGGATCTTACCATTTTTAAATTGTCCTGCCTATCCTGTATGCTGTAAATAGCACAAGGAGGGCAGGATTTGAATGACCAATGACAATATGACCACATTGTAAAAGATTTATTCTTTGACCTTCTTTCTGCCTTTCCAGGTTAAATATTCCCATTTGGTCCACCCATGGAAGGGGAAACGTTGGTTCAGCACCGAACAGAGAGATGCCTACACAAACAAGTACAGCGGACCAATCACACTCGCGACAGCAGACTTCCAAGGGAGCAATATTCCCCTTGGCACGATGGTCAAGTATCAACCCAGAAAGAAGCTTGGTTCTTAAAAAAATGTCTCTGTAACTGAGATGTTTGAATGAATAAATCAGATGCCTGTTGGTTGACTATTGAAAAATATCCATGTGGTGTGGAGGCCATCAAGGTTTTCCCTCCTTCAGTCCCATCAATCTTCACAATCTTGGCTTCATGGTAGAATTGGTTTCACAGATTGTTGATGTCCTAATATATATCTAGCTCTCTCCTTTCTGACAATGGTCACAGTGTTTCTCAACCTTGGCAGCTTGAAGATGGGTGGATTTCAGCTCCCAGAATTCCCCAGTCAGCCATGTTGAAGTCCACCCTCTTAAAGTGGCCAAGATTGAAAAACACTGTGTCTAGCATATACATAGCTAGACCACAGCAGAAACATCTGTGGCTTGAAGATAACATTGTTCGCTTAATTACTAACTTTTATTTTTTTTAAAAAAAGTTTTAGTTTCTTCAGAATTTCTGGATTTTATTTTTTATTTTTACTTTATTTAAAACATTTATGTAGCTTCCCATCTTTATAACAGCTGTTGGTGGCCCCCAATGAAAAATTAAAATATATATAAAATCATATTAAAGTTCCAAAACTCAACCGACAAAAACATGAAAACCAGAAAAAACCTGGCACCAAATCTCTTCTAAAGTGTGATGATCTAGTCTTCTCCCAATGCTTGGGGGAAAAGACTGGTCTTCAAAGCTTTATGGAAGGTTAAAAAGGTGAAGGCCAACTGAATTTCAGAGGAAAGAGTGATCTATAAGGCAAGGACTGCTACAGAAAAGCCCCAATTCCTAGCTCTTATCCGATGTCAATATTTGGAGGAAGGAGCCAGGAGAATGCCTACCTATCTGACTTGGTAGGACAGGTGAATGTTCTTAGAGAAAAGTGGTCCCGCAATTAGCCAGTTGGCAACTCTTCATCAACACCAAAGACCTTTCCCTGGATGTCCCAAAGGTGTTTTCAAAAGGGCGTCTGTACTTTCTTGATTTTTGTTAAAGATATTTCAGTTCTTATCCATGAAGTCTTGTTGAACTCTTGAGCTGTAGAAGCTTCTGGGATGAGAAGTGAAACATCTTCAAGAAAAGGCAAGAAAGTCCAGTTGCCTTTTGGAAAGCATCTTTGGGACAACCATGACCTGGATGACTGAGAACCTCCATCGAAATTTTTCCCTAGATATTGTGCTCATTGTCTCAATACCATAGAAAAGGGCTATATGAATGTCCTCTTAGGTGTAAAATTGGCGGCCAGAGTAGCATTTTGTCTTATATTAGCAATCAGAACAATAATATTATCTTTTTTCCTCACCATTTCCCTTAATATTAACACCATATGACCTGCTGAACAAAGTAATTAATATTATTGCCTACTTTCTCATTTGCTTTACGCTTTTTTTAAGTCAGCAAAACAATGCAATTTCAGGTGTTGCACGTTTTGTATTATTTTATGTCATAGTTGAATAACTACACGCTTTTTCTCATCCATAGTCGTGGTATGATGCATTTGTCTGAAATTAGTGGGAATACAGAATAACAAGAGTTGGAAGGTAGCCTAGAGGTCTTCTAGTCCAACCTCTGCTCAATAACCCTCTCAACAAATTGGCTGCAGACATTTGGCAACTTTGCTACCAAATGAGATCCAGTCCCATTTATCTAGTAATCGATCTCATTTTGTACTGTCTACTTGGATTACATAATTTCTCCAGAAGGATTCTGGTAGCGCCTTTTCTCACTAACCAAGTTTATTCAGAGGTTTCATGAGCTGTAGCTGCCTTCATTAGATGCATTGAGTGGCTAGACTAAAGTAGGATTTGCACTTGGATGAGCTGCTAAATTAGACAACTGCTGGATTGAATCTAGATTTGGTTGCAACCCAAGCACCTAATCTTAAATTTACAAGTACAATGATTTGTTTAGGGACACAAAGTTTAAAATGTATAGTCAGC
Organism: Grayia smithii; assembly: GCA_032468115.1. Lineage (NCBI taxonomy): Eukaryota > Metazoa > Chordata > Lepidosauria > Squamata > Grayiidae > Grayia > Grayia smithii. The sequence continues at coordinate 41,296 of JANHFM010005150.1, read as the reverse complement.
TTTCCAACAGTCAATATCCCTTTTGCTTCTCCCACTCCACTTCAATTCTAATCCTAACTCTTAGACTTTGAAGGGAATCGTAGCGAGAGAATTCCGGAAGGTTCTTTTTCCAGTCAGAAAATGAGGACACCCAATAAAATCCTAATCATATACATGGAGCATTGAGACCCTTGGGTTCAAGAATTGAATGTGAGCCCAAACAACACTCTTGACACACAAAATCGATCTCCACTGTAGTTAGACAATGCTGCCATAAGCATACAATTTCTAAAATAAGTTGTTTCTAAACCATTCAATCATTTCTAAAATAAGTAAGAACAATTATACTAATTCAAAAGCTAGAGATAAAAAGTGCAGCAATCAAATCACAAACCATGGGGAACAGAAACTATGGTGTCATGGGTATGGGATTTAAATTAAAACAGGTTTCTTTACACCATAGTACTTACAATAGCTGGTAATTACATTCTTACTTTTTAAATTTTGGCAGCCATATAAATTATTTAAATTAGTTGTCTCCAACCCCTGGCCCAGTGACCGCATGTGGCTCTGGACAACTACCAGCCTCATAAGATTGTAAAAATTTAAATATATTATGTGATTTATATACATTAGCTATATTCTATATTTTATATATGGCCCATGTCAATTCCTCTTCACTTAGTGTGGCCCAGGCAAAGCAAAAGGTTGGATCTCTATGCTTTAAATAAATACATACAAACATGCATATATACTTTGTGGAGTTGGTGGTATATGAATCTTCCAAATAGATAAATCTGCAATCTTTGAAATAGAAAAATGCACACAAACACACACATAGGCAAATACAAAGGAATGCACATGAACACACTATGTGTACAAGTAGGTACTATCTATCCTTCCATGTTCAATTCATATTTTTCTGCTCTAGTTTTCCAAACAAAACCCAACGATCAATAATCAAAACAGCCAAAACAACTTAAAATTGTTAGGTAAATTAGGTAAATGTGACCGTCAAGTGTGCACGCGCGCACGCGCGCGCCGCACACACATGTGGATATATAATTCGCAGCATTGCATATAGTTTTCAACAACATAACAAAACAGAATTAACCCTGGAAATAGTTATTAACTGGTAATCAACAATAATCCAGAACGTGAGCACTTGCCCATTCGAAATCATTCTGCTCATCCAAAAACCAAATTAAAAAGCGGCTGCTATCCCTCGATCGGCAAAGGGTTAAATGCAAATATGCAAGTGTCAAAAATGCGCAGCAGGGAAATGACTAGCTTGAACTTCTCCACCTCCATCCTGCGTTCATTGTTATCTCCGTGCATAGGCTGAGCGGCGTCTTGGCACGCTGCACTTTGAAGACACTCCCTGAAAAAAAGAGTGGGGGGGAGCAGGAGAGGGAGGTGTCTCTGCTGGTGACGCTCCTCGCCTGTTGCTGTCAGTTGTACAGTTAAGGCAAGGCGATGCACCTAATAAAGTCAACAGGAAAGAGAATCAGCCAGCCAGTCCCCCTTGTGTGATTGCAGATAGCGGTTGTAGGCAAAGCTCAGGTCTTCCCTCTCCAAACCCCGGGCCCTTCGACTGAGATAAGGAGCATCTCCAGACCCGTGGATTCTGCACCACACCTGCACATCTGAAGGCCTGATCTGACACACATCAGTTGTGCTGTGGAGTTGTGCTCAGGGCTACGTGCTGAAGAGCAGTTGCACACCCACAAAAAAAAAAGACACCCGGCTAACATCGCGCTCCTGCTTCAGAAGCAGCCTCCAACCTGTCTCGCTCTCCAGCGGCTTGATTGGAGGTCCCTGCAGCCCGAAATGCAGCATTTCAGCAGGATCCGTACTTTTATGCTGGAGCTGGACGCGGGACGCGGTCCTGGAGTCGCCTACCGGGGAGGAGAGCTGCTTTCCGGGCGAGTGGTGTTGGATGTGGCCAAAGGACTAAAAGTGAGAGCTTTGGCAGTCTGTGCGCGAGGCTTGGCTGCTACCCACTGGCTGGAGAGCAAGAGTTTTGGCATGAACACGGTCTATAGCGACTATACTGCTTACGAGACCTACCTGCGAAGACGGCAGCACCTGATTAGAGGTGAGAGGGTCTATTCCCCCCCCCCCGCCCCGTTTTCCTCCCGGTGGTGACTTTCTGACTTGCCCTGGGCCTTTGCAGCTTCATGATTTTGTCTCTTTGGTCCACTCTCACCATTTGGGGAGTGGGTCCAAGACATGGAATGTGCCCCAAAGCACCCCTTATCTCAGCAGGTGACTATTCTGCTAACTAAAACAGAACTTAATAATTAACAGCAATTTAACCATTTCCCCATCTGACCCACCCCAAAGAAATAACCTAGCCTTTTAACATAAAATGTGTGTCAAGACTTATTACAGTATTCCCAAAACTGGAAAGGTTTCTGTTCTCAGGATTTTGCCAAAAAAAACAACAACCTGGGTGAAGAGGGTCCCATTAATGTTCAAGTATGCCCTTCCTTTTGTTTATGGCTATGCATATTAAGCACTTTGCAAGGGAAAAGAAACATTGCTTCATAACTGGTGCATTTCAGGAAATCATTTGTCAAATGTCAGCTAAACACAGAAATCAGGTTTCCAAGATACTGTACTGGCTTGAGAAGAGCTGACATTTAAATGCCTGAAAGGTTATTGTGAAGGTTAGTGCAGGCAGATTTTGTCAGTATTTTAGTGTGATTTGTTTGTGCCTCGTGGTGTGCATTGTTTTGATCTTGTTGCATTGACGTTGTTGTTTTTCCTTAACTACTTTAGGTTTGGGCTGGAAGAGTAGAATGTAGAAATAGGAAGGAAAGGAGGGAGGGTGGGCAGTAGGGAGGGAGGAAGGAAGGAAGGACGGAAGGGTTTCTGGCCAAAGCAGAACAGAGGCAAGAATTCCATTGGGAGAATTAATTACTTCTTGCCAACATGCTGCTACACAGGAGTGGCAGCAATTCTTTGTATTTAATGAGGACTACAAACAAGCAGAGAATTTGTAGACAGCTGGGTTTGCTAATGTGCTGGAAGCACAACAGGCTTTGAAACACCCATGTGCATGCTGGAAAGTGCCTTGGTGTAACTGGTTTGTCATTTTTGCTGATGAATACTGAAACATTCATTGTTCTTTGCTCCCAAAGTAGTCAAAATAGCTTCAGACTAAATAGCTATATTCTATGCTTTAATGGTGGTTGAGTATCAAAGGAATCACCATTCTTCACATTTCATTTAAAATATTTGTATCTTTGGGTCCCATCCATTGACTGAAGCAATTGGTAAAAACATAAAAAGGCTTTGAAAGATTTTTCACACAGAAGAGCCAAGTGAAGTGGAAGAAGAAGAAAAAAGTAAGAGAAATGGAAGGGAAAGGGGAAGTGAAAAGGCTTTATTTTGTTTGAAAATGTAGCAGCTCTTTAACTTTTCCAGCCTTGTTTCTGTTTAAATTTGGATGAGAAAGGATTCTGTATTTCTCTCCTCATTTCTATGAGAAAGTCAAAGAAAAATGCACAATGATAAAAAATATGACATGGATAGTTCCAGAGTTGTGGGTTCTCTTGAGGCAAACAATTCTGTCCTTTTTACACAGTTTCAGGCTCTAGGCCAGTGCATGGCTGGGAGTTGATATCCATACATTTTTACACGGCCTAGGTTGGGAAATACTGTTCTAGACAGTGACACTATAAGCAGCAGAAAAGGACAACTATACACCTCTATTTTCAGAGAGAATATGCCATATGTTAGGATAACCATAGAAGTGACTTTCTAGCAGGTTGAAACACTTAAAATTAAATTAATTCTCTTTTGCTGGATTTCTCTGTTGCGTTCTTTGCTTTGGTAAATAAATGGAACTTCCATATTCAGAAGGGAGCTGAGATGAAATACATTCAATTGTTATTCAATTGAATAACAACAGCCAAAAATGGCAATTTCCTTTCATTTTCCATTTGTAGACTTCCTGAAGACATCTTTGCTAGTCTAAATGGACTTGATCTGGACTCAGCATAGCTCTTGTTTTCTTCTTAGGGTGCTTAAAAACAAAAGGACCATAAGTACTCTTAATAAGCAAGGGAATTTACACAAGGATTGATTGCTCCAGGTTTTGTACACAAAGCATAACAGATAAAATGCAAGATGAATGCAAGTTCTGTTTTGGAGAAAAGCCACACCTTATCTGTTTATAATCAGTATACAACCTGGTTTGCAAAACAATGAACAATCAATGAAATAACTCCCCAATCATTGTAAACTACAGGGTATATATTTATATTTATACTTATTATTCATAAATTTGTATCACAAAGTACAACATGACTGAGTCTTAAAACAGCAATAAGGTGATTACAAAACAATGTACATTCAAATCAATCAAAGTTAAATCACATTCTGCAAGAAAGGTGGAAGAAAAGAAAACAATTCTTCACTTTAACATTTAAACACTATTAACATAAGAACCTCCCAGTGTAAAGATCTGCTCCAAAGACATGTCCCATCATAGAAAAGATTCTGTCTGTAGTTTTTGCCCTCTATAGCAGATGCAAAATTGGAGACAGTTAGAGAAGGAACCTAACAGTAGTAATGTGGCAGAACAAGTACTCCTGAAATTGCTGCATTCAAAAATCCCACAATTTTGGAAAAGAATTTTAGGAATCTTTAGGAAGAGCATGAAGCAAGAGAGAGAATAGCTTCTAATTCAGCACTCCTCCATAGGGTTTGCAGAAGCTCCTGGTGCATTTCTTATTTTCTTTAGTTATCATTTTTAGAAATCTTCCTGGGACCCAGGATACCAAGCCTAGAGCTATTTGCACAAGGATGTGTAAACATAAAAAGCTTTTTCTGAGATTTGACTAGGAGCAATTAACTAGCTTGGTAAACAACACCCCTCCTTAGGCAATTCAGGTATTGCCTCAGTTTATGAGTCAGCAAGGCAGAGGCATCCAGGAGCTCATGATAAGTAACCTTCTTTTCTATCAAAACAGCTGATTGATCTGCCTACTTTATATATTGGCAATTGAGCTCATGTAGAAACATGCCTAATCTAGTTTCGCTGCCTAAAATCCTTTAGCTGGAGGTCAGGTAGGGAGAATTGGGCCTAAATTTTTGCATACAGATCAATGGCTCAGTCACTATGTCTTCTTGTGTTTTACTAATTCAGCCAAGTGATCCATGTAATCCACTCAGAACCAGGCAATCTTTTTGGGTCCATTTAGAATATAAAAAACATTCCTAAAATGGCTGTTGTGGGAGATTACTTTATTCACAAAATGGCTGCCACAATACCCGCAAAAACAGTCGCAAAGCCTTCATTTGCCATGAAACTAACTAATCCTAATATACTCTGTTCTGTACAAGCTGATATTACATGGAATCCAAGGATATTTTTGAAAAAAAACATGATGGTAAAGATTAGTGGTTCATCTGGCAGAATATTAACCTTCTATTCATTTGTTTTAATTCATAAAATCATTGTAAAATTTTAGGTAGGCAAAGAGGGTAGAACATAGAATCATAGGGCGGGAAGGGACCTCTGAGATCTTCTAGTCCAGCCCTCTGCTCAAGGCAGAAGACCTTATACCATCTCAGGCAAATAGTTTCCAATCTGTTTTGAAAACCTCCAGTGATGAAGCACCCACAACTCTATCACTAGAAGTGTCCAACAGATTCTGATTTCTAATTAGGAGATGCTAGTCTACTAGTGATTCCAGAACACCAATTACTGCAGTTTCAGGATATCCCTTAATGGATGCCATCCTCCTCCTCTCCAGAGGAGTTTTGAAGGGTCTGAAAGATCACCCTTTTTAATTTTTCACTCTTTTACCTGGTCTTAACAAAAAGGCTAGCATATTCTTTTTAGTATTTATTATATTTTTGTAATAACAAAACCCTTTTGTGATTTAACAAAAAGCAAACAACTTTAAAAAATTCAACTGGAATCCCACATGATTTATTATGTGCCAAGAGCTGATTTACAACCAGCCCTTATTCCCAAAGAATTGGCTCATCCCCATTAAGTGATATGCAACAGGACTGAATTTCTATCCCAACGTAAAGTGGCTGGAAATTTAACTTTAATCCAATACATTTAGAGGATGTACTACATTTCTACGTTTATAAAATAAACTACTCCTTTCAAATACTAAATTCTAGAGTGGTAGCCAACCTTGTTTTTTTCAGCCATCAAGGGGGAATTAAAGCAACTCTGTAGTTTTAATCTGGCAAAAAAATTCTCATTAAACAGCCTTTGATTGGCTGTGTTAACCTTTAAGATACCATAAGAAAGTATGTCTATATACTTAAGAATGGAAGAGAAGAAAGATATTATACTACATACTAACAGGGGTTCATGTTTTTGGGAATTTGTGCTCAACTTGGATCCATTTAAGAATCTATTTTATAGGAGCATCCTCAGTTGGATTCCTGCATTGTGAGATTTCGTTTATTACATATGAAATGATTGGCTGGATGATCTACCAATGTTGCACCTTTATTGAAAAAAAGTGCAATGTATGAAAGTCCATAAGAGCATAAGAGACTACAGCATCATTAATCCATTCCCAGAATTATTTTGGTTACTTATGACTATTTATTTCTGGGCCATTAAACATAAACCAACAAAAAAAATTACCTCATGCAACTTGTTATTCCCCCTGGTCCCCATATGATGGCAGTGTATGCCAAAAGTTGCAAGATGTTTCTTTTTCTCTGGCATGACCATGTTTTATGAGCAAAATATGGGTGTTTTTATGCTCATCAAGTGACTGCTTTGCCAGAACACTTGTAATTTTTCCTGGTATTCAGGAAACCTCTGTGTTCTTAGGTTATTTACTTCTGAATACCAGATGTCCAAGATGAGAAGATTGTTGCCTTCCCTTTTTATTATTAAAGTTTTATAAAATATGAAAAACAGACAAAAATTATTAAGAAGGAAAAAATAGGGGAAGGGAAGGTACAAAGAAAAATGAAAAGAAATAAAACAACAACTTTCTTTGACACAAATATTAAAAATATTAAGTTTTTGATCTAAAATTCAATAATACCCAGTATTTCTATAATCATAAACATTTCTGATTGTCAAATTGCAAAATTAATATTCTATTTCTTTTCGTCTCTATCAAAAAGTCTTACATGGTTTCCACTAGAAATAAAGTCACCAAAGGTGTTTTCTTTAATCAAAGTAGTCAATTTTGCCATCTCAGCCAGTTCTTTTAACTTCATCTATTTTTCCATTGTGGGAATCTTTCCATCTCTGTGAATACAAAAGTCTCATTGCAGTTTTCATATATATAAACGGTCTCATATTTTTTCTTCAACTATTTCACCCACAAATGTAAAACCTCTGGTTTCCATTGTACATTTTTTTATAAGAATTCTGAGTTAAAGCACATATTTGACCCCAATAACTCTTAGCCTTCTTATATGTCCACTCAAGGGGATAAAAGATGCCCTCAGAATGTTACCTTCCCTTTTTCCTTGTAATCCTCCACTGACAATTTTTGAGTCCTTCTTAGACATAGGAGCTAAGCAGGAGGAAATCTCTAGTATTTTTGCCACCCCTCTCTATTACAGTTCTACACATTGCTTTTAAGTTGCAGGTTTTTCTGTAGCCCAGGTGAGCCTGCCAAAATTTTGAAGAGAGAGATTTAGATTGTACCATTCTGCATTTGATCTTTTAACGGGAAGAATTGATAGGAACAATAGTGCCAAATTTCTAAAGAGTAATGATGATTTTTACCTGAAATCTATAGCTGTGTGGGTGAAAAGACACCCTCTCATCCCAGATTCAGAGCTAGGGTTGATACTGGGTCTTACAAGAAAATAAAATTTCCTTCCTTGGATCAGGCAGCCTTTCTATTTTTCCCCCCCAAGTCCTTGGATTTCCCAAACTAATGCTGGAAAATTAATGGCTGCACCTGGGAGCTTGGAAGGAAGGAAGGCTGCAAAAATCAGTGATGGAAAACAAGTGTATCCAGCCTTTTTCTAAAGGGATTAGAGTCCAATTCTTCCCCAGCCAACTAAGGTCTTTACAAGAGAATGACAGAAGTGACATTTGCCGGGAACTAGATTAAGTCAGTTCTGGAAAGGAAAAGCAGATAGAGGAGAGGGGAATTTCCAGTTAATTCTCCTGGCAAGAAAACGAAGTATCCCATAAAGGTATGCGTATTGGTTCAGCCTCAGGGCAAGAAAGGGCAAGACAGTTGCATTTTCGGTTGACTGAAATAGAAATTCTAGTCGGATCTGGTCTGGAGAATGTCCACCTTAATTATAGAAAGATGTGGAGGAAAACAGGGTGCGGGCATTTAAGGGGAATATCAGTGGGGGTAGGGGCAAAAAACCCCCACCCAAATTCAGGAGCACAATGGCATTTAATTGAACTCCACCTTCCTTCCAGATCCTAGGATAGATGCATTGTGCGAGGCGGTTGAAAGGTGGAAAGTCATAACAACAAACAACCTACAAGAGAGGTCTTCAAACTTGGCAGCTTTTAAGACTTGTGGACTTCAACTCCCAGAATTCTCCAGCCAGCTG
>JANHFM010005149.1:283362-294127 GCA_032468115.1 Grayia smithii | reverse complement strand
CACCACGGACTCTACAACCTTCGCAATGAAGCGAAGGTTGGAGACTGGCCGGAAGTTGTTAAGGGAGTCTGGATCCAGGGCCGGCTTCTTGAGGAGGGGACGAACCACCGCCTCCTTCAAGGTGGCAGGGAAGGTCCCCTCCCTCAAAGAAGCGTTGACAATGGCCTGGATCCAGGCTCCAGTCACCTCCCTGGTTGCCGCAACAAGCCAGGAGGGACAAGGGTCCAGCAAACACGTGGTGGCACCCAGTCTACCAACAATCCTGTCCACTTTTAATGACACTTACAGGGTCCCAGAGTCATGTGATTGTTATTTGCAATTTCCTCATTGGCTTCCAACAAGCAGTCAGTGGGGGAAACCTGGATTTACTTAACGTCATGTGATTCACTTAATAACTGTGGCAAAAAAAGTCATAAAATCAGATGTGACTCATTTAACAACTACTCTGCTTAGCAATGGAAATTCTGGTCCCAGTTGTGTTCATAAGTCGAGGACTACTTATATAGTATTATTTCACGGGTGTCAAACTCACGTTGTCACATTGACATCACGTGATGTATTGTGACTCCCCCCTCTTCGCTAAAATGGGTGTGGGCGGTGCGTGACACATCTGGCCTGTGGGCTGCGAGTTTGACACCCTTGTATTATTTGGAAAGTGAAGACTATGACTTACCAAATGAGTCCGTATGGCAAATTCTTTGCCTGAAACACAAAACATAATTTGTACCACAATTTTATACAAAAATATATTGGTGCAATATATTATAATGTAACGTTATGCACATATATGTATAGACGATTGTGTGTTTATTAGTATGATTTACTGGGTTAGGGATTTTCTGTCTTTCGCTGTGAGTTATTGAGATGTATTGTGTTGGTGAGGGGTACACTAAGGGAGGCTCAGCCAATCTCATTGTACACATGTTGTGCATTGACAGTAAAGGTTTGAACTGAACTGAAATGCTGAAAGCTGCAACGAAAGCTTTGATTTATTAGAAATTAGAAAAGCAAAAGCTGGAGAGAATGAGATTTGCCTCCATGTTTGCATTATTGGGACCATCTGAGAAACTGAAAGAAAAACTGGAGTTAGGAGACAGCTAGAGTTTTACCTTCCATAGTTCAGAGGTTAGCAGGGGAAAGTGACGATGGGGAGGGATCCAGCAATGTCAGTTAATCTAATTTGTTCAGAAAAAGTCTCTATTTATTAGTTTGTAAATTAAATCAATACAGCTTGATGTCTGATAAGTAATTTGCTCACCACTGATATTAGTTGACAAGACACTTAACATTGTTTTTTACAGAGAAAACCATAAATCATTTGGACACAACTACCCAAAATCAGGATGGGTACCCAACATACCCACAAAATAACTGATATAGTCTCTCTTCATTTTATCCACGCCAATTTCTATAAGCATTTGGATGGGAGAATCTCCATCAAGAGAAACTGTTTCCATCTTTCCATGATAAGATTGCTTGATCAATTTGCTCAGTAAACTGTTACTTTCTTGATGAATCTACAAAGAGAAGAAATGTTTTGTAAAGGTCCTCCTACTCTTCATAGTATATATCCTGAAATATCTCAAAATAACCACTTAAATAAATCTAGTTCCAAATACTACATAAATTATACATTTTAAGTATGCAAAATAAGCCTCCTGCTCCCATCATTCAACCAAAATATAGTCGCCAACCATCATCCCGTCTCATGTAAAGCTCAGTTTGGAAAAGAATCACAAAATGAGACCAGAATATTTGAGACTCCCTAATGCACAGGGTACAGATTAAATCCGGATAAAAAAAATCTGAAACACAGAGACTGAATCATGCAACAATGGGGGATTAGAAAATGGAAAGAGGGAAGGAGTCAGTTATCCTACCCAAACCTCAGAAGCAAACCCCATGAAAGAGGGAAGGAAAGATTATTGTCTGGAGAAATGCAAGACATCAGATTAAAAACACTTCTACAAGATGGGATGTTAATCACATGGTTGTGGCTGCCATCTTGAACTTTTGAACACCTAGTAGATATATCTGCTGTAAAGATCAGCAGGAAGAAAAAGGAAAAGTACTTTTTAGTACCACGCCCTCACATTACTTCTAGCAATTAAGTACATATATTTGGCCAGGTAAGACTATTTGACTGGATTGATATCTCCTGCCAAACCACATTTTATTTAACTATGGTTTGGGAAATAAATCTGGAGTTTCTTAACAGGTACAGACCTAAGCCAGAATTAAAGAAACTACACGATACTGTTGTGTCATAACTGGCTGCTTCTCTGGCAACCAAAGACTAAGGGATCTGAATTCTATTAACTGCTCAATGTAATATTATTGGGAAGATTTGAGGATGGAGGATCTACTAACTTCTATCAAGCAATCCTAAACCAGGGAGTTCCTAATTTATACATTTAAAAAAAACAAAACAAACATCTATAGGATACGCCTTCTCTCTCCTGCTACATGTGGCTCTCCAGCCCTCCCCTTTCCTGAAGTGGCTCAAGCTGCCCTTTCTTCACAAACTTTTCTGAAGATAGCACAGCTTTAGCTACATGTAGGAAACATTTTCCAAAATGGCTGGGTCTGAAAACGAGAAAGTAAATGCAGCGAGGTGCTGTGCCCAACAGGTGAAAGGTTGGTGGGCGAGGAGGTGGATGGGCAAATGAATGATTGCTGAGGCTTTCTGGGCATGGCAGTAGCCGCAGAGCTGTGCAGTTCTGTGGACAGTTGGCACCCCAGAAGGCAGGGTGCAGGATAGCCAAATGAGCAGAGATGGGGAGGGGGGCTCTGTGGTCATAAGGGCAAGTGGGCTGCCAAGTGCTTGAATTCTGATCACGTGACATGGAGGTGCTGCAATTGGGGCACAGGTCATAAGCCCATTTTTCAGTGCCATCCTAATTTCAAAAAGTCACTGAACAAATGGTCATAAGTCAAGGAATACTTGTAACTGCATTCATCTTAGGTTTTGATTTGGTTCTGGCTAGTTCTTTGTCCTAATCTTGCCCCTGGTTTTAGGGAATGCATCCCTTTGCACATCACATCAACTCCTGGTTCAAAAAGGCTCGGTATGCTGAAGTACAGAATGGCTCTTGCCTGCATTCCAGGTTCGTTACTTCAACTCACCCATGTCTGTAATTCTCCATGCTGAAGGGCTCTTATTACCAACGAAAAACACTTTACCAGTTCCTCATGCGAAGCAACGTCTTGGGGGAGAAAAGTCAAGTATTAAATAAAGCGGTAACCTAACTCAACGTAGACCAAGTGAATTAATAGATATCCTTCCCTGGTTCCCTTAAAGACTGAGCACCTCACAACGTTTTGAAAGACAGAACCTAGAAACATACATACTTTTCCATATATCACACCACAGCAGTTCAAGGAAATCAAGATCTCCGCGCTGACTAAAAAGCGTTTTCATGGAACCAATGACTGCAGCAGTGTTATCCTGGAGAATCAGCAGAGGGAAAATGAATTTCAAATTTCAAAATGAAACTGGAATTATTATTTTAGTTATTTAAACGTTACAGTTCAAAGAAACTTTACAACCATGTATGTACATTAATAAGAAAACTAGAAATAGAATGTTAAAGGTTCAAAATAACAAAGTGCATTAAAACACTATGAAGGTGGCAAGAAATACAACACTCTTTTGTCATCAACCCTCCAAGAAAGGGTGATCGACACTTCTAATATAACTTCTCCCAGTTAAGTTTAGAGGCTTTGAGTAACTGAATGGCCACTGAATGAGGCTAAACAACAAATATTTGTATCAAGTTTGGAAATAGGTTTCCCAAAAGGATGCCTGTTAGTTTTGCCATTCTAGTTGAGACAAAATCACTGAAAGCTTCAATACTGAAACAGTCTTCAGTTTGCATCCAAGGTAAAATATTATGTCAATCTAGTGTTCTGAAGGAGTATTTTTCCGCTCACTACCTTACCAAATACCTTAGTATCATCTTCATTTTGTGACTTCAGTCCATCTACTTCATCTTTTAAATCTAAAAGGAAAAAAAAAAGAATGGCCATCAGCTTTAATGTAATGGTACATACTTTGTTCTCATGCAATTTTGGCTGGAAGGAACATTTCGTGAACACATCAATTCGTGATGACATGGCACACTTGCCTCCATGCCATATATTGGCTCGTATGTGGTGTTTTCCATTTAATATTAGTGTGCTGTGTGAATCCAGCCACTCTAATTTATTCAGCAGACCAAGTGTGCAATGGAAACTCAGCCATTACGCATATTTCAGTTAAGACTTCGAGGGAATTATTTCCAAAATGCTTAGCATTACCTTTCAAAAGTTTTTCTACTAGTTCAACAGCAGACTTTCTTCCTAGAGCCTTCGGCCATTTTATTATTCCATTCTTCCAGGTCTCAGCCAAACTCTAACACCATCATCCAAAAACAAACAAGTCTAAAGTCATAGCTTGATACAGCAGAGTGCAACACACAATGTCATACATGGCTATTTAATACAGGCTGTTGCCTCAGGAGTAGACAGAAGTAGACAATTAAGGGGGTTTGCTCTTCCCTAGAATATATTACGTATGTGCCCAGATGCATGCACACACACACACAAAATAAAAATGCTACTGAAATTACCAGGATGTTTAAGTGTTAACACATTATAAACATTCATTCAAAACATGTTTAACAATTCTTCTTTGATTCCATTTCAAAGAGGACTGTTGAGTAAAACCTTCCTATCATCCCTGCTATTACTCAGCTAAGCATTATTTTCTGACTGGGAAATAATGTCGCAATACTCACCAAGAGAAACTGCAATTCTCTGTTTGGCTCATATACAGAACTGAGGGGGCTCCCAGAGGCCATCTGAAGTGTCTGAAATTTTTTTAAAATAAAATGATTCATATCTCTAAAAATGGGATCCCCTATATAGGTCTAGGCCTAGAAAAAATGAATCATTTACTTATATTCATTATTTCTTGAATTGCCTGTTTTAAGATTAGAATGTTTTACAAGATCATTTGCACACTTCCTCCTTTACACTGTTCACAATTAAATGGTTGCTAAAATAGCAGCAACATTTCAGCATGTTATTATCACAGTATTGATTTCCTTACCAGCAGAGCAGCAGATGAGAGGGGAGGAGTCTGCAGCATCATTTTCACACCCTCCCAAGCAAAATCTACATATATATTTCTCTCCAATGGAATAAGAGAATCCTCCTGAGTCAAGGAGTCCAGTGAAGGGGATTCAAGAAATTCATAACGGGCAAAGCCTGTTATTGTCAGCTAAGACACAAAAGAGTTTACAGCTGTAGCCATCCATTCTGAATGACTGTAGCAATGAAAACAACACGTTTTATAAATTACCTTAAAATCAGATTAAGACTGCAATGTAAACAAAGGCCTCTGCATTCAGTATATAATGATCCAGCATATATTGAACTCAAAGTTATTGTGCTATGTAATAAAACACCATATATTAAACTTATAAATTTTTCAATTGAGATTTGTTTCATGTTTAAAATTTTTAGTATATATTTGGTTGTGAATAAAAATCAAAATAAACATACATCTGAAGCATGATGTCTCATTCTGTGATTTTCTTTCAATTCCTCCAAGCCAATAGAATAATTAGTATTTGACATGGGACCTAGGGAAAAAAACTGAATTAAATGAGGGCTACCTAATTATCAAAATTTGATAAAAAGCTTTGATTTCACTTTTAAAATCTGCTAATATTATTTCTATTATTCCTATCAGCAGCTAAAATGTAGATGAAGAATACTGTATCAAAAATTGTAATTAAAAACTAATAACATACCTCAATTAAACTTTATGCTTGAAGAAGCAGAGAAAAACATATATCCAAACGTAAAGAGATATTTCCAGAGGCTACTCTAAAGAACCAATCCTGTTATGTACAGTTTTAGCCCACAACTTCAAAAATAACACTTTGTCTAAACCAATTTGCTGAAACAAGTTTCATTTTAGAAGTATATACCCTAGATTCTGATTTTTAAAAAAACATTAATGGATTTTTCCATTTCTTCTACTCATTGCTGATGGAACCTCCCAACATAGTCCAAAATCATACCAAAGGGCTTTTTCAAAACGCAAATAGACTTGTTTTTCCTTGAAGATGTTTCACTCCTCATCCAAGAAACTTCTTCAGTCTTCTTTCTTTCTGTGTTCAAGGAAAAACATAGTGCCTTTTGAAAAGCACCTTTTGGACAACCATGACTTGGATGACTAAGATAGACCCTTACCATTGCAATTAATAGTGTGAAGCCTGATTCCTGAAAGGTTATTTCCATTCCTCAAAGGTTCTGCTCCAAGCCAAATAGTCTGTTTTGGGTCAGAAGGTTCACATCGTACCCAGAACGGAGGAAGCTGCACTGCATGGTTTATTTGCAAATATTTCATGTTTGGATTTTGAGACATTGTGTAGAAAGAAATCAACTGCCTATCAATGGTGAAAAGACATTACCGGTATATCAGAATGGAAGATTATTAATTACAAAGTATTTGCTGTATTTTTTTTAACCTTTATTTTTTTGTATCTGTATCCCAAAATAGTTAACAATTAAAAAAGAAAGGTAATGCTAATTCCATTAGGTACATGAATGCTTATTATACACACGAACAAAAGGAATCTTATAATTGTCCCTATTTGAGGAATTATAGGTACAAAATTCTACTCACTCGAATATTAAAAGTTGATACCATTTTGTCGAAACTAATATATGTTGATTTCGTAATATATGTTGAATTATAGCTGTTCTGCTAGGCAGTAAACTTAGTTTTTGCTTTAGGAAGAATATATATTCTAAAGGATAAAGATTAAAATAATCACACAAATATGCATACCTTGCTCTTGAAAGGGCCAGAGCAGATGCTGATAAACTCTCTTTTGGGAAAGCCTTGGAAACTGAAGGCTCACCATTTTGCCATTTTTCCAGACTGGTGGTATCTTCATATGATCTCTGCAAAAAAGCAGCTGTGCTAGAAAATTTGCAAAGTTCCAGAAAGGTGGAACATATATAAATAGACAACTTACTTACCAACTTACCATTTTTTCTACAATAAAAAACCCTCCATTTTGGTCCCAAAGCTTTTCTAAGGGATTTGTATGGCCTTCATTGATCAAATGGACTCGTAGGTCAGTCTGGTAAAAAGAAACAAGTTGTTTCCATATACTTTTCTCAACTAAATTTAAAAATAATTTTACTTACAGCACCATATGCTTATGCATTGAAAGTACAGAAGGCAAATTTATAGCAATTTGCATATATGCACATCATTTCCTTTGCAGTATAATCTCACTTCTAAGTAGCAGATATCAGAATTTCAGACCTGATTTTTTAGTAACTTTCTATAGTCTGGGATCTCTTTAGTGAGGACAGAGGATAAAGACTGTGTGTGAAGAATTAAGATTCTTTTCCATCAGACTATAAAAGGGTTTTAATGCTGATACATGTATAACTTGGCAATCATGCTTTATAGCAGACCCCAGGACTTATAAATAGTCCTATCCTAGCAAAATAAGAAAACAAACATAAAACTATATAAAAATAACACAAACCAAGCTACAGAGAAAAGAGAAAATAAATTTATATTTCCTTTCATAGAATGTATTCAAATTAATATGTATCAACAGTTCAAATTTGCAATTTGAATTATACAACATATCTGTTAAGATGACTTGTCATTTTTATTATTTATTATACTTATATCCTACGTTTCCCTCTGGAGTAAATAGCACTACCTCACCCAATTTATCCTTACAAGAACATTTCACAGACTTAAAAAATATAAATTAAACTTCATTCAGCATTATATATTTTTCCCCTTCTAGAATCTATATCTAACAAACTATTTTAAATCTTAGCATTTCTAAACTTTACTACCTTTAACTGCACATCATTTCCTGTACACTAATACTATGTTTAAAACACTTAATAAACATACCTCAAAAGTAGAAGGGCCAGTTATATTATTCTGCTTTCCTTCCTCATATACTCTGAAATATAAAGTGATTTACTTATTTTTTCTGAATGCTGGAAACAGATCTCAAGAGCAAAATGAAATTAATCCTGGTAGAATTTTCAGAATATAACCACTGCTAAAATGCTGTTTGACATGAGATGTGCCTATGTAACAGATGCTAATATTACTTTTAAAGTCAATCTACCATGAAGCAACCTAGAACAAAATAAGAAAATTCCACCTATCACCTTCCTGCTTATTACAAGCATAGAGGAAAATACAAGACAACTCTACACCATTCTCTTGACTAAATTCCAAAGTATTTGATAACTATAAGCAAAATGGCAACTACATGCACACAGAAGAAAAAGAGCTACCCATAACAGAGCTCTCAATAGTCCTCATTTAGCAACCACGTTGGGACTAGCAACAAATGCTCTTACTTCAGGTTCCTTTGCTTTAGACATGTGAAAGTAATAAATATGATTGGTTGAAAAGTTATTTTATAACAATTGTACGGTAATTGCGGTCACTAAACAAGTCCATCACCAAATGAGGACTACCAATAAACTATACAGGTTCCAGCTAATATTCACAATGCATCTTGTAAACTACTACAGTTCTAATATCTGTCTGTCTACAGATAGACAAATATTAGACTTGCTTAATTCTGTGTTGGTGAACCTATGGCACGCATGCTGGAAGTGGCACGCGGAGCCATTTTCCCTGGCACGTGAGCCATCGCCGCACGCAGTTCCAGGGACCCAGCCAGTCTTTGGTGCTCTCGTGTGCATGCACACGAGACAACCAGCATGCAGCGTGCGGATATGGCGTGGTTGCACGTGTGCCATGGGGCGTGTGTGTGTACAACAGCTCTATGCATATGCAGTGGCGTGTGCAATTCAGGGGGCGTGCACATGTGACAGCTCTGCACAGATGCATATGCAATTCGGGGCTGGGTGGCACACGAACCGAAAAAGGTTTGCAATCGCTGGCCTAATTTTTCCGGTAACATACAACTTTCCACATGTCTACGGCTTCTGAAATGCATATTGAATAAGACCAGGTGAACCTGATCTTTTACTGGGCTTCCTAAGGCTGAAAACTGAAGTCTGAACCCTTTCTTTCTTTCTTTCCTTTCTTTTTCTTCCTTCCTTTCCTCTCTCTCTCAAATTTATATGCTGCTCATCTCCCCTATAGGGTGACTGGTAAGTTTAATGTTAAGACTAACAAGGAATCAAAGTCAAAGGACGCAGCTCGTTCTGTCCAAAGTATAGAAAGAGTGTTTGGGGATGGGAGTATTGAGTCAGGGTTGACTCCTGGTGACTGTCTGGACTAGTTCCTGAGATTTTCTTAGCAAGATTTTTGGAAATGGCTTACTTCTGTTTTCTTCCTAGGGTTGAGAGAGAGTAACTGAATCAAGTTCACCAGCTGGATTTTTCTGAGGTATTTATAAAACTTCCTACTCTAGCCTATTGCCTTAGGATTTCTTGGGATTGTTCCATCCAAATACTAGCCAAGACTAACCCACTTTTTTTTTATAACAAAGATCAACTATTTTTTCATTTATTCAAACCTTTTAGGATGCATATTTAGCCTGTGCGTGTATTTTCTTTAATTGGTTACACTGTATAAATCTTTCCTTAGATAGTTTTGCCAAGGTATATATTATATTTTTTCATAGCACAGCCACAGTTGTTATTTGAACTTAATGAACTGTGCATGAAGGGGGCATCCCCCAAAGCAGATAACTCTAGAAGCAAACCTAAGAAAATGGAAAAACAATTGATTTAACTAAATGCAATTAATTACACAATTAATTACAGAGTTTAGTAGTTATTCTTACAGTATTATGTGCTAATATTTACTGTGAATACATGTGGTGTAAAAAAATTCTGCAAAACAACATGAACAGCTTCCATTAAAATCCAACCTAACATATTCATAAGTTTTTGGAAGCTCATACTCAGCCCTGCTCCAACTTTCCTAAATGGGAACTGAATACAGGCAGACCATTCCAACCATTCGTTTATGGACCATTTGAAGTTACAATGGCACCGAAAAAGGTGACATGACCTTTTTTCACACTTACAACTGTTGTAGAACCCCCATGATCACATGATCAAAATCTGACTGCTTGGCAACTGCTTCATTTATGTTTACAGTGTCCCTGGGTTATGTGATCACCATTTACAACCTTCTGACAAGAAATGGGAAAGTCAGACTCACTTAGCAACCGTGTTACTAACTTAATGATGACTATGATCATGATTTATCACTTATAACTTTTATGTACAGAGAGCTTATGCACCGAAAAACAAATTCCTTGTATGTCCAATCACACTTTGCCAATGAAGTATTCTACTCTATTCTATTCTATTCTATTCTATTCTATTCTATTTCCTATTCTGTTCACAACTGCAGTGATTCACTTAACTATGGCAAGAATAAAATGGGGCAAAACTCACTTAACAAATCCCTTGCTCTAGCAATGGAAATTTTGGGCACACCTGTGGTTGAGGACTACCTGTATAACTCTTTTGGTACATTAAAAATATGATTTGGCAGCAATTTTCTAAGAGCCTCTGCACCACATAAGGCTTTGTGTTGCATTGGGTCCTTCCCATTGCATCACACACCTGAAAAATAAGAGCCTCAGTGGCGCAATTAGCTAATGCACTGCTAAGTAGAAACACTTAGTTCCCGCTACCTGCAATTAGTGCCGGTTTGAATTTCACCAGGCTCAAGGTTGACTCAGCCTTCCATCCTTTCGAGGTAGGTAAACTGAGGACCCAGATTGTT